>LOJH01035252.1:3898-15812 GCA_001685095.1 Ellobius talpinus | reverse complement strand
TATTCATCAGTGTGGCTATAGGATGGGGCCAGTTGAGGCGCCCTCTCCTCAACTTCTGTGGGCCATTTTTTGTGTTGTAGTATGTGTGTAAATAGTTTATTTTTTTAAAAGTGGGGTTGTTAGTTTAGCTAGGTACAAAAGTGAGCCGGTCAAGAAATTGTCTTACATAAAGTGAATATAACAGAGCTTAAAGAAACATGACATAGAATCTGGGAGATTTTTGCAATTTTTATCCTTTTTCTTGTATGCTGTCTTACACAATGAAGAAAGATCTTCACTGTTGAACTTTCATAGAAACTAGAACCTCTTACAGGGCCTTCATATGCCAATAACCTCCAAGGCCCTAGCGGGAGGCTTTGCTTCATTAGGACAATCTGGGTCAGTCTGGAGCACAATGACCCATATTTAATCCAAGTTAATAGCTTTGTAATCTCTTCCAAACTTCTGAAATGCTACAAGTGGAGTCTGCTTCTTAGATTTTGCTAATAAAATATAACTCCAAGTAACATCTTCTTCCTGAATCACACAATGTTTATTTCTAAGCTCCTTCTAAGGAAGCCGGAGGCTGTGGTACGAAGCCTTGGGTTGGACTGGAACTGAACATTGCATGTGGACTTTCTTGGACTGACATTCAGTTCAAAAGAGAAACACATCCATCAGGGAGAGTAGGTCAATATTGCCAGCCTTGCCCTTTACACCTCCTGTTTATCCCTGGAACAGTTGGCTTAATGGAACAGTAATTTATGTCCCCAGCTGAAAGACGGCAGAGAATTCTTCATTATCCACAGTTGGGCAAATGCCAGCAGTGTTATTGAAATGGCAACTGAGTTTCGTGAACCCTCTGTGGTACAGCCAGCGTAGCATTGCCTGTAAGACTCGTGCGACGGGCTGAACATGAACACATGTCTAACGATAAAGCATCCTCAGCCGAAGCTCGGTAGCACTCAGCCAAGAAGAACATACTGATTTGATGACTTGACTTCTGATAGTGAGCGTTCTGGCATGGGTTCCATTCAGAAGCATGACAATGCGTACCTACAAGAAAGCGAGTTAGAGCAGAATCTAATATTTCCCAGAAATCTTTATCAAAAACTTCATTGAAAATTTCATCAAGTAGAGCTTTGCGAATGACAAATTATCTCCTTGTCTAGTCAAGGGTATCCTTGCCTCACTCGTTAATTGAATCCTTGTGTGGGAAAGAGAATTCCTGAAATAAACTCTGCTGATAGTTTTCAATGAAATGTGCCTTATCACAACTTGGGCGAGCGAGGGCTTTCAAAGTTCCACACTCACGGAGTGACCTCACGCTGTCACTACTTTGCAATGCTGTTCCTAAAAGAGAACATTTATGGTTTGGGAAAACAACTCAGAAAATGAGAGCTGTTGGAATTGTTTTGGTTGCTGAAAATATCCTTGGCCTCAGTGGCCGTGGCAATCTTGAAAGGAAACAGTTTTGGCTCCGGGTTTAAGTAGACCCTGAGTTTGAATCCCTCTCATGCAGTCTGTCCTTAATAGGTCATTCAGCTTTTGGGATCCCTTTCTCTTTCATTACAAAACTGAGCTCTACAGGGTCTGGGGAAATGGCTCAGCTGGTCAAGCACTTGCTGCATAAGCATGAGGACCTGAGTTTGAATCCCTAGGCCCATGCACAAAGCAGAGTGTGGCAGAACACGCTTTAATCCCCATGCTGGATAGTGGGGGATAGGCAGGGCCTTGGGGTTTGCTGGGTAGCCAGATTAGCTAAGTCAATGATCTCCAGGTTCAGTGAGAGACCCTCTCCCTGAAAATAGGGTGAAGAGCAATTGAGGAAGACACATAGTGTTGATCTGGCCTCCCACACACATTCAGATACATCTGAACACACACGCACACACACACACACACAGAAACACACACACGCACACAGCTCAATAGTCTACATGTACATTAACTATATATAAAAAAGGACTGTGTATTTTACAATACCAGCTATCATTTCCAAGCCTGCTATGTGACAGGCACCATCAACTGTTTGAACACATACTGTCTTAACTCTGTAGTTCCTACGTAGAGTGACTGACTTGACCTGCTTTGTCTGAGACTGGTCTGAGTTTACAAAGGACAGTCCTTGAATTTTCAGAACCATCTCAGCTGAGGACAAAGTAAAGCAGTTCTTTACCCACAAGTGTATGGTCTCACGGAGATTTGGGCACAAACTGCCTCATATGTCAGAGCTGGGAAAGAATGACTCTGGTGTTCAAAGCCAGGCCTGACTACATCCCAAGCCAGTGCTGTCTGTGGCCCTAGACTCGGCTCAGTCAGTATTGGTTCTCCTACTACGTTACAAGAACATTTTGAACTTTACAAAAATTCATACATCAGATCCCATTTTTCTAACCTTTAATGATAATTTCAGGAATGCATGGGTAAGGGGGTGTTTGTGTGTCTCAGAGAGTGAGAGACAGTGATAATAATAAGGAAAGTCTGAAGTCTGGCCTTTATTTAAAAAGCCCAGCCTGTGGGCTGTGAATTCCATATGGACAGCATCGTATTCCTGCATCTCTAGCAGTTCACCTAGGACCCAGGAGATTCTTAGCAAATGCTTGCAGAATAAATTACTGGGCTAATTAGCGAAGTAGTATTTTCTCGGCATGCGCTGTGGAGTACGGGTGAGGATTAGCTTCTAATGTTTTAAGGACAGACTTTACTTCAGGGCCTAAATTCAGCCCTAACTGCCACCATCTCAGCAGAGTAGACTCACGATATGAGAACAGTCTGGGGGAAAGTAAAAATCCAGGGGTTAAAGGCTCTCACCACTGAGAAACAGATGAACACCAGGCTATGAAATATTTCCAAAACAAGGCAAAGCATAAGTTCCTGGTTCCAGGTAAGATGTGAACTGCTGCTGGTTCACTATTTTCTTGAGAATTAATCTCGCATTTTTTTCTCATTTTACTTTTAATGTCACTTTACACACTGAGTATATGAGACCGACAAACTTTTAATTTCAGCTCTGAAATTTTCTTAGGGCTACTTTTAGAAAAAATAATGAAAAATTATCTTTGTTAAAATTTACCATACAACTCAACACTCATGCTAAAACATTAAAGACTGAATTATCTTCACAAAAAAATGAAAAGCCCATCCTGTGTTTTGTGGGTACAGAAACCATTCGTGAGTTATTGACTCACTCACAGGCGTACAAGGAGGGGTGCTGTGTGTAAGGTGCTTGGGGAGATAAAGCGAAGGCTAATCCGCTCAGTGTGTGTGCATGTGCAACGGAGTATGAAGAATCAGTTGTAAAACAGTGCTAGAACTTTGGTAATCGTGACAAGTCCCAATCCCATGCCCTGCAAGGACATTGTCCAGCTGCTCCTCATGGGATGCTTGCACCGCATGAAGCCACAGGGCCCTTCCCTCATGCTTCTAGCTCCCTCCACTTCTCTCTTCATCCCTCCTCCCCTCTCCTTCTTTCTCTCCATTTGCATTAGCGGTTATTTTTGACTGAAGGGTCCATTCTCTTTTCCTTTATTTAGACGAAATGTCAATTCTTCAGGAACAACTGGAACTGGAGAATAGTCATTGGCTATCTGTGCTGGATGGTTTTATGTCAACTTGATACAAGCTGATGTCATCTTAAGGGAGGGAACCTCAACTGGGAAAATGTCTCCATAAGATTGGGCAGTTGGCAGGCCTGTAGAACATTTCTTACTTAGTGATTGACTGGGGAGGGGCAACCCCTTGTGAATGGTGCCACTCCCAGGCTGGCAGTCTTGGGTTCTATAAGAAAGTGGGGTGACCATGGGAGGCCTGCCCCTTTCTGAATTGAGACCGAGGAGGAGTAGAAGGGAAGGAGGGTAGATGGGAAGGGGGACAGGGGTGGGGCAGGAAGAGAGGAGGGAGAGAAAATGGCGATCAGTATATAAAATGAATGAAAAAATGTTATTTAAATAAAATAAAAGAAAGTGGGTTGAGCAAGCCATAAGGAATAAAACAGCAAACAGCACTTCTCCATGGCCTCTGTATCAGTTCCTGCCTACAGGTTCCTGTTCTATTTGAGCTTTTGTCCTGGCTTCCTCTAATCAACTGTGATGTGGAAATGTAAGCCAAATAAACCCTTTCCTCCTCAGCTTGTTTTTTGGTCATGGTGGTGTTTCATGGCAGCAGTAGGAACCCTAACTGAGACTCTACCTCAAGATAAATTAGCCATTGTTTTGATTGTAGGATGTATGTATCCACTACCAAAGAGTTATCTATGCTCCCTGTTTTTTGCACTAGCTTTTCCAAACTGTAAATGCCAGAAAGAAAGGGTAGCCTATTTAATTCAGTCCTTGTTTCATTTTCAACTGTATTCCCAGGATTTAAAGCAGTGCTAGGCGCACAGAGGCAAACCAAACATTCATTAGATGAGAAAAAATGAATTTGTTAGCAGCTGTTTCTGACTCCCGAAGGGACGGCTTACCTCTACATGAAGCAGTCATCAGAGGATGGCTGGAAGAGACATCTTCATCCATCTGTATTTTTTTTCTATTTACAACAATAGGGCACACCCTCAGTTTAAAAAATGTTGTCAGTCATAAAAAATGGAAGCAGCATCAACAATAATCTTTGTTACATTCATAATATTATGCTGTACATTCTCTCCTAGATCTCCTTTGATTGATGTTCACAGATGTTTTAAGATAAAGTCTTGCTGCAACACCAGCTGTCCTTGAATTTGTGATCCTCCACCGGAATTACATGTGTGTACCATCACCAGGTTCTCAGATGTCTTCAAACCAAACAGTAACAAGTTCATTTTTTATAGTGAATACTTTGGATGTGTGTGCTTTATCTTATTTTTCAGTTCTCATTTTAAAGAATCCTTTGTTTTTCCTCAAAATTGATACATTATGATTTATCTAGTTAAATCTATGTTCTTGGAACTCATGATGAAAAGCATGGACTTAAAGGGCTCTGAAGGAGATAATCCTGGTGGGACTCATTCGGGAGCTTTACGCACAGTACAAATAAGAAAATTTTGCCTACAATTATCCATTTTCTTTTTAACAGTGTGTGTATGTGTGTGTGTATGTATGTATGTGTAGTTGAGTGTGTGTGTAGATATGCTTGTGTGAGTGTGTGTATGTGTGTGAAGGTTTGAGTGTGTGAGTGTATGTGTGTATTTATATGTGTGTAGGTGTGAGTGTGAGTGTGTGTGTGTGAGTGTAGGTCAGAAACCAATGCCATGTGTCTTCCCCTTTTCCTTTCCACCTTACGTTTTTGATACTGGGTCTCTCGCTAAACCCGGATCTTGATGTTCTAGCTTGGCTGTCTGGCCAGTGAATCTCAGGGATTGTTCTGTCTCCACCCTTTTCCACCAGTTCTTGGCACACAGATGTGTATTGCCTCATACAGGTGCACATTGCTACACCCAGCTTTTCACGAGCGCTGGGGATCCGACCTCGGAGCCCTATGTTTGTATAGCAGACACGTGGCTCACTCTGAGGTGTCTCCATGGCCCTTTCTTCTAACTTTCTGTTTTTTAAAACATGCTTTTCATGAATAACCAGAGGACACGGCGAGGACTGACTTCATGCTTTTATGCAAATTAAATGATGTAATGGAAGTGAAGTGCTTAGGCAGAAATGCAACGTAGCAATGCAATGAGTGTTAGATGGCCTTTCTAGTCTGTGAACTGACTCCTAGAAGTCCAATTTGCTTCCCAGTCTATTTTGAAGGCAAAAACAAACTAGCTGTACAGATGGATGGGAAGGAGGCTACTCCAGTCTGAGGAAGTGGAGTTGGAAAAAGTTCATTTTTTTAAATATGGAAGAACTGTGGGTTCACACTGCACCAGCCAGAAACTTCAAGCTATAAAAACTCTTATTAGCTGTGGCTTGACTCTTTTACACCCATATGGCAGCTCTGGGCTTGCTTCCACTTTGCGTCATCCCTGGAAATACAGGTGCCTTTCAGTATCCCTGAGAGTCCCAGTCTAGGGTCTCCCATGGAAACCATAATCCACAGATGCTCAAGGCTTTTCTCATCCAGAACAGTAGTATTTGCATAGAACATATACACACCCCTCTATAGCTAGCACCTTTGAATTATTCATAACAGCCAATATAACACATATGCTTTGTAGATAGTTGTTACCTATGCAACCAATCGAAGCAAGGTTGGCTGTGGCAAGTGCAAACTTGTCATGGTTTCACCTGGGTGATGGGGATGGAGGCTGGAATGTCCTTTAACTTGATAAGGGAGTCAGAGAAGTGAATATTGATCTTCAGACATCAGTGTATAAGGATGTGGGGTGGGGCTTGTGGACAATGACTGGGGTTGAAGATAATGCCTGAGTAAATGGCACGAAGAATATTTGAGACCTTGGTAATGGAGATCACTGAACACAGTAAAAGTTGTCTTTCATTTCCTCCTGATAAAGAGTTATGAGCTCATCATAAAACATCCAGTTTTGATTTCAATAGATGCTACTGAGTGATGTACGCTTTCATTCATGGATTTTATTTTCAATAAACACCATTAAACTTGTAGCACGAACCTGATACCAGAGTCACACACTGATAACATCGTCTCTTTAAAAGCTGTGTCTGACAACTAGAGAAATTAAAAACAGTATCTTACAAAATGTATAATTTATATTTTTACAAACACTTTAAGGACAAAAGTGGATCGCGTGTAGCGGCATTAGAGGGATGCACAAACTGCAGCACATTTTATGATCTTCATTTATCAGATACACATATGTATATATGTATATCTTGTGTTTTCCTAACTATGACCAAAGGTTTTATTTTAAGCAGGTCTTCAATAACTTTAAACACTCATAAAATCTGTGGATTCTGTCCTCCCTTCTCTAAATTGCACTAAAAGCACATTTGAAAGTCATTAGAGATTGTAATTAGGTGGCTTGGGCCTCGGTGTACTGTTTAAGTATGAGAGAATCCCTGCTGAATCACGAAGGAGTGAGCCTCAGCAGCCTTCAGGATACAAGTGATGGGCTGGGAGGTCCCGTCATCTCTGCACTGGGAGTTTTTGGTTCAGCTTCTTTCGACTGGAAAGGAGTCAGTTTGTCTGCAATGGAGGAAGTCCATGGCACTAGTCCCACTTAATGAACAGGCATTCCACTGCTGTAGATACAACACATTTTCTACCAGTAAGGAGAGAATCAGTCTCTGAACCTCATGCTCAAGAGCTGAATGCTTCCTTTGATCTTAGATGTGGCAGTGCAGAGTTGACCAATCCCAAGGAGCTCAGTAGAGGTCCCTCAAGTCAACCTCAGTATATAGTGATAAATATGTACATGTTCAATGTGATCTTAGATATCACTGTGTCATTCGTTTCTGTGATGTTTATTGGAATTGAACTGGTGCACAGAAAATAAGTGCAATGTGACATGCTCTACAAATTCAACCATCTATCTGACAAATTTACACTGGCAATAATCAGCACATGAAAGTAAGTTACCCTTAAGTCATATCCTGAGCTTACCTCGATTCCAAGTTTACATTTGGAGCCCCCTTTGTTCAAAAAAGACACATACAAATGACCTCACATGACCACAGAAGCATACACGGGACACTTCTTCACTGTGTTTCTTATATTCAGGTGATGCTAGACCATGCAGCAGCAACGTTTTGCCTCCACCCGTGTGCTTACTTTGACACCGGTCACATTTCTCCCCTGCTGGTCTTCAGCTCCAGCTCCTGGAGGAAGGCCTCATTGTTCTGAGGGCAGTTGGAGTGGCAGGTGCAGGTCCCAATGACCATGACTGGCTTCTTGATGGTTTGCCCTGGGGAGCACTGAAACTGCACTTGGATGGTTTTGGTGTTGTGGGGGGTACAGCACCGGCCATCGCTGCAGACCCCACAGAACCTGGGTTTGTAGGTATGTAGGCTTGTGCAGTTCTTGTACTGCAGGTGGATGGCTTTCAGGGACTTCTTGGTGCGGAGACACTTTTTACCTTTCTGAGAAAGAGAAAAAGAAGGATGCTGAATGAAAAGCCTGCGGTTCTGAAGGACCATGTTAGCAGGCACCCCACCCAACCTGTGCTCTTCGTAAACAAACCATTGACTTTATTTGGACAGTCTTGTCAGCTAAGATCAGTTGCTTCCCCAGAGTACCTGGGAACTCGTGATAACGTTTAACCAATAAGCACATCAACCCAATATTTCTGGACAATCCTCTGCCTTTTGGACAGTTCTTATTTGTCTCTTACATTCATTTTCTTTTCTGCCTAGAATTTGAACATAATACTAAATACGCAGAATCCCCATTTGTCATTGAGGCTATGAACATGAAGAAGAAAGAATCTCTCTCATTTAAAGCCGTTATTTTATTTAGCTAAATGCATTCTTTGGTGTTATTGAGAGAGGGAATAAATGTGGCAATTATTAAAGCCTGTTAATGTTTCAGAGACTTTCCAGGCATTAATTCATTTAACTTCAACGACATTCATTCACATAAGAAATAACTGTACAACTGACCCAATTTTATTTGAAAAATAGAGTCTCAAAGGACTGAAATGATCAGGAAGTACCAGGCATTGGAATTTGTCTGATGCAAAGCCAATTCCTTCTAATACATTGTGACCTTGGAAATTCTAGGACAGTGAAATTTAAGATTCTTTCTATGAAAGTGCATTGGGTGAAGAGTTTATACAATACACTACCAGTTCAGATAATAAAGAAATCATCCCAGTTTTCTTAAATAAGCAGACACATGACTTTTATTTTCTACTCCACTTTGAGTGTGCCACAGTCCTCCACGGCACCCTTTCCTGGGTGAGGCTCAGGGTGGTGGGTGATTAGGAATCCCTGCCATCAGTGCTTCTTAAACCCTCACGCACATTAGCATCACCTTGCGGTTTGCTAGGATACAATTGCTGGTCCTCAACCAGAGTTAGTGCATGTGATGTGAGGCCCACGAATTGGAAGGTGCTACAGCTTAAATGGTGACAACACAATAAGAGCCTCAGTCATAGACTTAAGAAATCTCAGAAACAAGAACCAGGCTCTACATTCCCAACACATTTCCAGACCTTGTATAACATATCTCCACTATATAAACACCTTAAGTATATTATTTCCCAACATAAGATGAGGTGTTAAGTTCAGAGAGACATCAATTGTGCCAAGGAACACTACAAAAGATCAAATTCTAGGAGCACTGGATAAAAAGGCCTTCTTTAGTAAAGAAGTAACTATGTTCATGAAGATATTGAAGCTCCTGTTTCTCCTTTTTTTGTATTTACTGTTTAGGATATATCCTTCTCAATGACCATTAGAACCAGAGGGAGCAACCTTGCTGTGCATGGTGTGTTCATGCAAGTAAATGTATGAATCCTTCTGTGGGCAAACATTCATGGTGAAGCTACATGTATGTTTCCTAAAGTGACAGAAGGTACATTTCTATGGTATAGTTTTGTAGAAAAGGTGTTCTTTCAAAATTTGCAGAAGGAACATAAAGTTGAAATAAGTCTCTAAAATCATATAGCTGAACAACCACATAACTAATGAGATCACAATGAGCCCTTGTTTTAGTGGTAGGGAAAAAATTTAAGTGTTTGATGGTTAACATTAGCAGAATAGTTAATCTGTGTCTAACATTTTGCAAATTCATTTCATTTAATCCTGATGACCTCAAGATAGATGTTTTCTTTTCTCTGTTTTTTCTTAATTTTTTCTTTTTGAGGCAGGGTCTTTCTATGTAGCCCGGACTTTCCTAGAACTCTCTACGTAGACCAGGCTGGCCTTGAACTCACAGAGATCCTCCTGCCTCTGCGTCCCAAGTGCTGGGATTTAAAGGTGTGTGCTACCACCACCCAGCAAGAGATATTTTCAGTGGTCACACTCTATGGGGAAAGAATTGAAAATAAATTGCTCAACATCACACAGTTAGCTAGGTCATGTTGAAAGGATTTAAAGCCAGGCTAAACAGGTCTCGTGATGTCCCCTTAAGTGTTAGAGTAGAGATACACAGAGCTTGCATTTCTAGGGGCTGTTCTCTTTTGGCCTCAGGCTGATATGTGGATCTATGCCATGGTTAAATCTGATATTTCATTTATCCAATCCAGTTCTGCAACAAGATCTGTTATGTCATCAGGAACCAATTAGGACTCTTGATCTTCACACCTTATACCCAGAATCAACACACTGTGTTGACATATTCCACCCCTCCTCCAAAAAAAGAAAAGAAGTATGCTGTTTCATTTGGCTCATGCTGCCTTACTCTGGCAAATGTATTATTTCTACCAGGCTTTTAAAAATATTGTTGATAATTCCCAGACACCCATTCAGGCATGTACTGATAGCTGTTTATTGTGTAGACAATATGTTCCAGGGTGCATAGTAAGATCTGGAGACTTTAAGGTGAATAAAGCACACATAGAATCTATTCTGGTCCTTCCTATGGCTTCTACCTGATTTATTTTAAAAAAAAACTTAACCTTGCTAAATTAGCTCCACTTGACAACAGGAGAGCTACTTTTTCCTCCAGGTGTGGGATGGGATTTACTCGAGCATCCTATTTTGGATAAAGTATTAGAGTGGTGTGCTTTTTCCCTTTTGTTTGCACAACTGCTGTAAGTTGCTTGGGGAGGGCGGTGAAGCACTTATGTTTATTAAAAAAGAAAGGTAGAAAGTACGGTTTTGATTCAAGATGTTCCACACCCTTTGTCTGGGTTAACACTCAGCCAGAGCAGATTTTTCACTAGGTGTGACAGTGGCTTTCTGAAGGCCAGGCTTCAGGGAGACTGTTGCCATAGACGCAATAAGGACTCCTCTAGGCTCCTACCTTGTCTGTTGATGGTGTGGGCTCTTGTTCGCAAGGCCTAACCATGCAGAGGCGACTTTGTTTCACCATCTCACACTGGCGATTCCTGTTGGTGACCCTGGTGGACAAGCCCATGCCGCAGCTCTTAGAACACGCGCTCCACTCCGTGGTCTGCTCAATGCAGTTGATACTGGAGTCAGAGACTTCCACTCCCACGGTGGCTTCTGGTCTGTAGGCTAGCAAAAGTGTAAATACAGTTATTTCAGCAAACTGTGGGGGATCAATAAGTGTTGCCCCTAGAATACATTAGACAGTGGATTTTAATTCTGGAGCTAACATATATCAATTTTTGAAGAGCACAGAACTAGGTCTATTTGCAAACCCCTAACAGGCAGGGCACAATGCAGGACTTCAAGAAATCTTTATTCACTTAACCTTAAGCTTAGGACAATTTGTCATAGGAACTTAGTAATTTTATGAACATAGGACCATATAGCATCCTAAGCTGAACGCTTTCAACACGTGACTTGGTACACAGAAAGGTAATGCTAACAATTTATTTTTTGTGTATATGTTCAGGTGTGTGTGTGTATGTGTGTTTGAAAGTATAGATGTATGTGTATGTATTCACGTGTGTACAAAGGCCATAGGTCTAGCTCAATTCCTCAGGAATGCATTCACTGAAATCGTGGGCTAATTAATTGGGCTAGTCTAGCTGGCCAGTGAACTCAAGTGACCCACGATCTCTGCCTCCTCAGCATTAGGATTGCAGGTAAGGGATTTTTTTAAAGGTCTTGGGGATCCAAGTAAAGACCTCACCAGCTGAGCTATTTCCCCAATGCTATATTTTAATTTTGATGATTAAGTAGAGCCAGCCAAACCAAAAATCCAGAGAAGGGATTTTTCGGGTCAGTTAGGAAAGAGAGGGCCAAAGAATACCCACCCAATAATGCACAAAAGAAACAAAAGTGACTGATTCAACGGGACCCTTTAAAAGAGGAGCTGTGTGAATATTTCTGCAACCTAGCTCAGACTTAAATAAATGATGCATTTGATCTCAGTGGGCAATCTGAAATTCACAATGGAATGTCCAGAAGCAAGCCAACTTCTCATCTCAAATCCCAGAGCCAATGCCTGTTTCCTGACTGTGTTTACTAAACCC
>LOJH01035251.1:1584-15812 GCA_001685095.1 Ellobius talpinus | reverse complement strand
CCTCCTAAAATTGCTGTATCAGACATATAAGTCTTTTCCAAATTTTTCGTCTTTTTCTGCCAGTTGCCTCAAAGTGAGGATCTGATCACTTGTGCTCCTGTTACCTCTGAATCCACACTGGGCCTCTGCTAGGATTGCCTCTGTTCTGCCCTGGATCCTTTGCAGGATAATGGAGGAGAAGATCTTGCCACTAGGGCACAACAGACTAATGCCCCTGTAATCTGAGCAGTCCAGCTTGTCCTTCTTCTTGTGTTTGGGAATTATGACTAAGTGCTTCCATCCTGTGGGAATTACTTCATGTTCCCTTATCTCTCTGAAGAGTCTAAGAAGCGCCTCAGTCCCTGAGCCTATTGTAGCTGCCTCCAGCTCCTCTACCGTGATGTCATCCACTCCTGGGGCCTTCCTGCATTTCTCTCTCTTGATAGCACCCGAATCTGAAGAGCATATCTGGTAGCTATCTGTTTTATGGCTTCGTAGACATGATGTATTTTATTATGGAATCTGGCCTCTCTGACCTCTTTGCATATACCTTGTATATACAGCTCTCTATCCTTCTTTGCTCTTCTTTTGACCTCCCTGCACAGATAGCTGTGGTGTTTTGTTGCCTGCGGACTGTCTCTTCCTTTTCTCTTTAGCTTCCTTCTTTCTTTTGTCAGATTGATCGTCTCTGCAGTAAGCCATTCTACTGCTGTTGCCCTTCTCCCATAACCAAGCATCTCCTTTGAAGCCTCCTGTGTGGCTCTTTTGATTTTCTCCCATTCGCTTGCTATATTTGCAAAGGGTTGTTTAATGACGACCCTCATCTGTTTTTCAGTGGTTCTCTTATACTCTCTCTGTACAGTTGGGCTCATCAGTTGTTTATGCTCGATCTTCCGGTTGTCTTGCCTGGTGTGCCTCTCCTAAGTTTTAGTTGAATGTTGGCCATAACAAGTTGGTGATCTGACCCTAAGTCAGCACTAGGAAATGATCGGCTGTTTCGGATGCTAGAGTTTCCTGTCACTTCAGTTCAGTCACTTCTGGTGGGATGTCAGAAACACACTGGACAGGAGCACAAGAATTTGCAGTAAATGGATGCAAGATTATAAACTCAGGAGGAGAGGGGAAACACGCAGCAGATGTAGCGTTAGTGCTCTCCAGTTTGGCCCAAAAAATGCATGCTTGGGCACAGACCTGTAAATGACCAAATTATATCAGCCAGATTTGGAACAATGACACATCCAGTAACTGTCATACAGGTATATGCACCAACAGCGGAAGCAGAGGAAGATGTCATCAACAGTTTCTACACAGATTTACAGAACGAGGTAAGCAGGGCACATAAGAATGACATACTAGTCATTATGGGTGACTTCAGTGCAAGAGTGGGATCCTGAGAAAGAATGGAATATAGTATCATGGGAACATACGGATTAGGACAAAGGAATGATGGAGGGGAACAACTGCTTGACCTCTGCTATGCAGATGATTTGTACAGATCCAGCACAAAATTCAAGCAGGCTAAACCATCAGGATGCTAGACATGGGAATCCCCTACCAAACACACCTCCAGCCAATTTAACTACATTTTGGTCAGAGCAACTGAGTTCTCATTTAATTGCTATGAAGTATGTTTCTGGTGTTTAGGTAGTTACTTCAAAAGAACACTAATCTCATTAAGATGTTTCATACAATATATTTATGCAATTGCAAATCAGTATTTTGAACTAGATATTAGTCCTCTTCTAAGCACAAACATCTGCAAATAAAAATAAAACTTAAAAGGAAAACCAAAATAAAGAAAAATGATGACTGTTCTTCAGACACCAGTAAGTTTGCTGTGTACCATCATGTGCTGCCATAAAGTCACAACCCTGCTCCCCCCAATGACATGGCTTAGATCATACTTTCCCCTCTAATGTGCTATCCCTCAGTTAGTTCAATGGTATGATCTTGTCTTCAAATGCTTTTACCTTTAAAAGTCCTTTTAGACCTGTTCTGTGGTTTGAATGCTTTGGGGATTCAGACTCCTCAATTTCAGACTGTTTTCAAGACAAAGACTCTTTCTCCTAAGCAGAATTGATTAAGGTGTGTGTGTGTGTGTGTGTGTGTGTGTGTGTGTGTGGCGTGCTTGTGTGATTATATTCCCGTTCTGTCTTCATTTCCCCAAAGTGAACAGTCCTCAGCCTTAGCTCTTTAAAAACCTCTAAAACGCAGCTGTGTCAATCTCTGAAGATATTCCCCAAATGTGCTAAAAGATTAGCGGTAGCCTTTCCCAATTAACATTTCCAGACAGTGCAGCGAATTCTAAAAATACACCCAAAGCAAGATCTGTGTGCCCACGTTAGAAGCACAAACCTCTTCATCCAGGATATTTTGAATGGGTCCATTCAAAAGCCATTAGGCGGCGAAAACACGCATCTCCCTTTACAGCGGCCGGACGTGGCTGCATTCCTTGATGTGATATTTTTAGACTAGAGGGTTTAGTTCAGAGAGGGAGAGAGCACAGCCTCCCTCAGGTACACACACAGGAAGAGGTGAGCATGCTGCCTTCCTTGACCAGGTCCAGCTCAGAGCCCTCTCTGCTCCCATCTACAGGAGGGTCACTGCAATGATAAGACATCTCACGAGGAATATTGCCAGTGGCAGCACTCAGTTGCATTGCTGAATTCTAAGTGAACCTTCTTCTTTGACCCAATGTAACAATGGTAATGTCTCACTTTCCTTCATCTGGATGTGGCAAAGACCAACTAGCTGATTATCAAGACTTTTCTTGCTGACTTAATGTGGTCCCATGTCCAGTGGCCTTTTAGCAGAAGTAAGTTACTTTCTGGATCTGACTCATGGATTCTCATGGATGGTCATCTATAACCCTGTTCCCATGAGGATTAATCTTGATGGTCAACATTATTGGATTCAGAGATGTCTAAGAATGAGTAAAGCCAGCTCGCCGGTGTATCTGTGAGGGTGTTTCCAGAGATAACTGACATTTGGGACAGTGACTGAGAGGGGAGACTTGCCCTGAATGTAGACAGCACCATCTAATGGGCTACCCGGCCTGATGGCCTGAAGGGGAAAGGAGAGGAAGCCACTGATGCAAACCTCCACTGCCATTCCCCACCCCGGCTTCCCAGCACATACTCTCTCCTTGCCGTGAGGTTCCGCCTCACTCCTGGCCCAAAGTAAAAGAGTTGACTGACCATGGATTAAAACTTCTGAAGCCATAAACCCGAACTAATCATTTCTTCTTTTAAATTACTTTTCTTAGATCTTTTTCATGACAGTAAAGTTATGGCTGCGACCAAGTTTGGTGGCACATATCTTTATCCCAGAAGGCGGGAGGATGGGACAACTGGGTCCCTACAACTGCAAGGCTAGCCTGGTCTATGTATTGAGCTCCAGACCACCCAGGCTGCATAGTGAAACCCTTTTGGACTGAGCAGCCTCCGACTTGATAGTCTCTACGGTGCAGGAAAGCCATTGTAAGACTACTCTGACTGCAGAGAATCTAGCCTCAAGGACCAAGCAGCTACCAGTTTTTCAGGGTTTCGGGTGTGAGACAAAGGCTGTTACTATTTTATTGTAAGCTGGTGTGGTAGAGTTCTTTAGTACAGTTTCATTCTTCTGTTTCTGTTCCTCTAGAGAACATTGACTATCCCTTCCTTTCAGATGCAGCTCAGCGACACTGCCTAGGAACCTGACTTCTCTCTTCGGCTTCCATCCCCTCTTCCCCTTGGTATACTTCCTTACAGGCTCTGAGAATTTCCAGCCTACTCTGCTTGACAGGAACAGTATCTCCCACCCAGTATCTAGGTCAATTTGTTCTCAGAGTCTTCACTTCCTAGATCTGCATCATTCCTAGACATGTGTGAGTATATGTGTGCATGTGTATGTGTATACATGTGCGTGTAGGTGCATGCAAGTGTGAATGTCTGTGCAGCTATGTACGTAGCAGGCTTTCTCTTTATGCCGCCAACCAGCTCCCAAAGAATGACACAGAGACTTTTTATCAGCTCGGCCTTAGTTTAAGCTTGTTCCACTAGCTCTTATAACTTAATTTAACTTGTTTCTCTCCATCTATGTTTTGCCTTGAAACTTCTTACCTTTCTTTCATTCTGTCAGTCCAACTTTTCCTGCTTCCTCCATGTCTGTCTGGCTGACAGTTATCTGGCTGGCTGTCCCCAAGAATCTCCCTTTCTTTCTTCCTCATTTGCTCTTTCCTCCTCCTACTTATTCTCTCTGCCCACCAGCCCCACCTATCCCTCTACTGCCCAGCTATTGGCCATTCAGCTTCTTATTAGACCAATCAGTTACCTTAGGCAGGTAAGGCGACACTTCTTTACAAAATTAAACAAATGAAGCATAAACAAATATAATACACTTTTCATAGTTAAAGTAATATTCCACTGGGTGGTGGTGGTGGTGCATGCCTTTAATCTTAGCACTTGGGAAGCAGAGGCAGGAAGATATCTCTGAGTTCGAGACCAGACTGGTCTACAAAAGCTAGTTCCAGGACAGCTACAGAGAAACCCTGCATTGAAATACCAAAAAAAAGTAACATTCCACAGTGTGTGTGTGTTGTGTGGTTTGTATTTTAATACAACCATGAATATATCACTGCTGGGGAACCAAAATCATGATCTGTCCTCTCTGGAAGAAAATGCTTGACTTTACTTTCATTGTGCTGCTGCTGAGGTCACCGTCCATCTCTACAGAGGATTATGCAGAGGATGGTGTTGAGTTTGCAGAATTTACCCTGAAAACATCAGTTTAAAAATTTCATTAAGAACTGGTTCATGCTTTTAACCCTAGCAAATGGGAAACTGAGGCAAGAGAATTACCATAAGTTTAAGACCTAGACCACATAGCAGGTTCTAGGTTAGTCTGGGCTACAGAGTTAAACCTATTTCAACCCCAGCCCTCATGCCCAAAGAAATGTCATTGACCAGTGGATGCTGGGTAATAATTCAATGGTGGAGACCAAAGCTCCTTCCAAAGGTCAGCAGAGTGAAGTCTGTTGTGGGCTGTTCTGATGCTGGCTTCCTTATTTAAGGAGTGACATCCCAGTGAAGCAGAGACACTGCAAGTATTTGCTCCTCTGCTCTCACGGGCTTAATTACTGCAAAAAAAATTTTCATAGCATTTATAAAATTAGAGAATCCCCTAAAGAAGAAATATTTGAAAACCAGATAGTCTTTGGAAGTCAGAAAATAAGCTAAAAGGCAACATGTTTTTTAAGAGCATAAAAAGTCAACAACATGGACAAAGAAAAGAGTTTCACAATGACATATGGCAAGAGTGGAGGTATTTCCATTTGTGCTGTAAATGCTTGATCATCATTTTCAAAGCTTTCTAAAATGCAGTGAGACACAAAGCAAATATTTCTCTATCATTTAGTGGGCTAGAGTCAGGATGCAAATGGAGCCAAGGCTGCCTCATGGAGGCAGGGACCCCCGTCACCCCTAGACGCAGACTCATCAATGCCAAGTCCTCGTGGATGAGGAGGTATTCAGTGTGCAGTGATGGAGGCTTGGCCCTCATTTTCCAAATCTGACGGTTTGACAAGAACTGAGGAGTGAACATGTTTAGACCTAAGGGCCATGTCTGGACACATGTTGCAGACATGACGCAGATTTCTCTGCAAAGAAATAAAATAAACAACGAAGATAAAGGAAGGAAAGGTTGGCGATGCTCAGCTTCTCTACTGTCTGCTTAGAAAACCCTGGCCAGGTCCTCCATATTTTCTTTTCGGACAGAAGCAAGGGGTCTAGATCTTATTTACATGGTCGACTTCCAATTCAGATGTGTTTATTTCAAAAGCAGTTCAGATTCCTTAAAGCAAAGGAAGAATTTCGGCCTTGGCGGCATCACCAGGCTGTGTGGGATGCCTACACTCTCAACTAATCCCCGGGAAAGCATGACAAATGTCTTCATACTGTGTGGCTATCGGCTTCCAGTGTGCGTAAATCTTCCCAAGAAGAAAACTTTAACCATGAAGCAACACAAGACTTCTGCCACTGTTCAGAGTTCTCTGAGGTTTCTGATGAGAACTGTCTTCTTCGACATTCATTTATAAGCATCCAGCTTTCAGGAAGCTCTGTGCTACCTAACAGAGAAATTCGAGTGTTACTATTGCCAATCTCTTGAAAACTTAGACAATAGAGAAACAAGTACTGCTGATCAAACTGCCTTATAAACAAGGAAGCAAGGATAGGATTATAAGCATTGTCAACAAGCAAGGGTTCAATTCACAGTGCAGTAGAGGGAAGAGTGGTGAATGGGGGCAAGCTTCAAAAGAGCAACCTGTGCAACACACATGCACGAATGCGCGCACACACAGGCAATGTGCACACAGATAATTCTTGCTGCTGTGAAAATCTTCCTTGCAGGCCAATAGAAAGGCTGCCATTGTTCCTGGTACTCTCTACCTGCCACTCTTACCACCAGGCTGGCCTGGGTAGTCTTGTTCTTTGGGGTTCAAAGTCCAATCATAGAATTTCTTTCCAACCAATTGATATGTAAAGGGCCCATCTCATGGGAGGCATTTGAAAAAGGCACGGGGATAGGGGATTCTGGATTTTGTAAAAATACTCATGAGCCTTCATGTCGAGAAACAGGTCAGGTCATGAGATCCCAGTGTGATGATCAATATTTTTGTACAACTTATAAGAAGGAAGCAAAATCTTCCACAAATAGCAATTCCTAAGGACAGCCTCAAAAGTCCACATTTGAAAAAATTATAAAACCAAAAATAAAATTTCATAATGAGGACAATGAAGCATCTCAGCAGGGGTCACTTTTCATGGTCAGATCACCATGGAGTACTCAGAAGCCGCCAAACACATGACGACCACTTAGCCCCACAGGCTAAATGGCTCTCAGCATGAAGATTCCAGACTGATGGATCTCTGTGAGTTGGAGGCTAGCCTGGTGTACAGAACAAGTTCCCAGACAGGCTCCAAAACTACAGAGAAACCCTGTCTTGAAAAGCCAAAAACCAAACCAAACCAAAACAAAACAAAAACAAACAAACAAAAAAGATTCCAGACTGATAGATAGCTCGGGAGCTATCTTTTAATTTATTGCTTATGGTTGTGATGTAAACTGTGGTGACTCTTCAGGCAACACAGGTCTAATTAATCCCCATCAAGCTCAGCATCTGCATAAACTCTAAAACTTAACAAAGTTGGAGCAAGGAGCTGTCTGTCTTTATTACTGGAATGGTTATGTTTAATGTGCACCTTTATAATTCAAATAGCAAACAAAATGTCCTAGCTGTATACAAGGGGGAAAGGAGAGAAATCCCTGGAGGAATAACTGTGGAAAGACAGAAGGGCTATTGCCTGCTGCAGTGAGATTCTGCATGGAGAACGAAATGGGCAGAAGCCAACGGAATGACCCCGTTCAGATGCCTATCTGAACGCATCAGAGGCTCCTTGGGTACATATGTTTATTTTCTTGCTTCTTAGCTTAAATCTCTACAGAGGCTGCCATTTGATCTTGCTTGATGAGAGCTGCCTCTCCACCTCCCTCCCAGCCTTCAAGGAAAAGCTGAACGGAGCCCCTTTCTCCTTGTCTGAGTAGCCAAGGTTTCCACTAACCCCGCTCCCCCCATTTCCATTCCATCCTGGCTCTAATCACCCACCCACCTCTGACTTGCTTGGGAAAATGACCAGGTTGCAAGGAACAGCCTCTCCCTTCCAGGTGGAAAGCTGTCTCTTCCTTCCAGAAAACAATGTCTTAGACACTGAACGCACTGACCAATCATTCAGTAAGTACCACTTCAGGGTCCTGATGGGAGTTTCATCCGAGTTCGCAGCAAAGAGGGAGATGTGTTAGTGAGCGGAAAAGGTATTCCACGCTGTGTGTGGCCACAAGGGCGGTCAAAGTTCACTCATTCAACAAATATCATCAAACTTATACTCTATATCAGGGACTATGCTACTCAGTGGGGTTCACAAGAAAAGAAATCAAGCAAATTAGCCCAGTTGAAGAGGCAGGGCTGGTGGTACACACCTGTAACTCCATCACTTAAATGTCTGAGGTAGGAAAATTGCTGTTTGCTGCTTACACAGTGAATTTCATGGCAGCCCTAGTGTCTGAGAGATGGGGTAGAGCAGGGATTGTAATAAAGGAGCCAGAGGCCATGGAGATGGAGAATGGCTTCCTCCTTGTAGTTCAGCCGGAGGCAGCACCTCCTCAGCCTGTTAAAGGTGGATTACATGAGATCATAAATGGAGGGGCTGGAGAGGTGGCTCAAGTGGTTAAGAGCATATGTGCTCTTTGGAGGACCCAGCTTGAGTTTCCAGGACTCAGATGGAGACTTAGCTCCATCTCCAGGAGGATCCAATGTTCACTTCTGACCTCCGTAGAAACCTGCACACACACACATAAATTATATTAAAAATTAAAATAAGGGCCGATGGTGGCACAGAGGTTGGCAGTTGGTCTCGGTGAGAAATCCCTGTAGTTTTGGATACTGGTTCTGAACCATTTTTGTCCTTCTATATATAGTACAGATAAGATTCATAACACAACACATGGAAATGCACACGGGAATAGACAATCAGTATACCCATATAGCAGTGGTTCTCAACTTTCCTAATATAGTGACCCTTTAATAGAGGTGTTTGTGTGATCCTCAACACTACAATTATCTTCATAACTGTAATTTTGCTACTGTTCTGAAGCATGATGTAAATATCTGTGCTTTCCCATGGTTTTAGGCAACCCCTGTGAAAGGGTCATTTGACCCTAAAGGGGTCATGATCCACAGGTTGAGAATTGCTGCCTGTATAGAAAGAGATCCATATATGTCATATATGGGTAGGGTCAGGTACGTAAGATATTTCTAATTATTTAACAAGAAACCCCAGATAGCAATGACTTCAATGGGAATCTCTCTACCTTCATCTTGACTTTGACCTTGATATCTGTTTCTAGAGTTCAGGGTTAGAATAAAACCCCATGGTCATCACTGACCCATAGTCCACCTGTCTTATGTTTTACCATACTGGAATGTGGCCTCAACTTTAAAGTACCCTTGAACTCTCAGGTGATTGGTGGAGAACTAGCCAATATATTCTTAGTGTGTGCAGCAGGAAGAGGCAACCCAAAGGGAACCAAGGATCACTTCTGAGTTCTTAATAAAATTGTATTTACTAAAACTGTGTGTGTGTGTGTGTGTGTGTGTGTGTATAATGTTTACGTGTGGGTGGGCATGGCACAGCATGCATGTGGGGACCAAAGAACAACTTTGGGGAGCCAGTTCTCTCCTGCCACTCTGCTGTGGAGTCTGGAGATCAGGGATGGGGCTTAGGGGACCAGGCAAGCACATTATCTGCAGAGCGTTCTCGGCGGCCCTCTTCCCAGTGTGTGGTCAGGTCCCTGAACATCCTGTCTGCGAGGCTTCTATTTCTCTAGTTAGAACTTAGCCGTGCAGCCACACTTAGACGGGAGAAAGATGCTGAGCACACTGCCACCACCTATCAAACAGAAATATACGGTGGGGAGGGAACTGTGGGAAGCAGCCAGGTTTGTCATTGTCACACCAGGATTACACACAGCTCCCAAAGCACTCTCACCTCCATCTCTTCCTTCACCCCTCAGGTCAATACATGAGCCTGAGAGAACATTAGAGTAGGGCCAGCTATAACTCTGGTTAGTCAGGGCTTTCTCTTTTAAGTAAGTTCTATGCAAACTTTGGTGATTCGTGTGTTATTATCGGGACAACACTTTAAACTCTATGATAATAGACCAAGCTTCAGTGGCATCATGGCTGATAAAGTGTCTGGCTGTGTTGATGGACAGCAAGCCCAGATTGAGAAATTGAAGGGCTGTGGACAAGGTGAAATTTACAGCCAGAACACTCACTTTCAGACATGAAGAAACATATAAATGAACCCACATAGCAGCTTCTTCTGGGAATGTCAACAATACTCCCTGACGGCTTTAGTACAGCACCTGTACTAGATAGTCCCAGGGCCTCCTGCCAACTGGGACAGTCCATTGCTGTGCCTTGAGGGTATGAGCCTCTCTGTAGTCTCTCCTTTTCTTATTTGGTCAATCTTGGGCCTCTCTAATCGGAAAAGAAGCCATGCCAGGGACCAGCCTATATTTACAAAGTTCTAGAAGTTTCTGGATCGGTGTGGTTGGGAACACGCCTAAGTCCAGCATTGAGTGGGATGAAGGAGGATGAGCTACATAGTGAGTTTCAGGACAGCCTGGGCTACATGCTGACACTCTCTGAAAGAAGGGGGAATCGGGACAGCCTGGGCTACATGTTAACGCTCTCTGAGGAAGAGGAAGGAGAGATTTAGAAATTTCTGGTTTGCTTCTTAAATATCATGAGCTACCTTATATGACATCTGGCTGCTCCACTGTAAAAACTGTACAAAGAGAAAGGGAACCTAGTGGTCCCCACACCCACAAAGTCCAGGCTCCAATTCCCTGTAAGCTGGATGCAATCACACAGTGCACACCTGGGCAAGCCCATAACATGGGATCATGAGAAAATTAAGTAGCAGCTTTTTCAAACCACCATATTTTCTAGTGGTTCATTACCAATGATAAATAACCAGAAATCCTTTAAACATTTACAGGGTGTGACAAACCCTCACTCAATGTGACCATCACCCTTGGGCTGTTACTGCTGTGATGGTCAAATAATCCCAACTGCCCTCTGCCCTGCAGATAAAGGGGCCAGGCCTCCACATTCTCCTCAAGGTCCACCCAACTTTGTCTCCCTGAAACATTCTTTCTTCTGGATTCCTTGTCTTGACTGTCAGAAGTAATGGAAGCATTTCTGACAGGAACACACTTGTTCCAGTCTGTCTGTCTATCTATCCATCAGTGTGTGGATGTGTGTGTGTGTGTGATGTGGCGGGGGTGTGGGTGAGTATATGTGGTGTGTGTGTGGTGTGTGAGTGTGTGTATATATGTGTGTGTGTGTGAGAGAGAGAGAATTGTGTGTGTGTGGTCTGAGTGTGTGTATATATGTGTGGGGTATTATGTGGTGTGTGTGTGAGAGAGAGAGAGTGTGTGTGTGTGTGTGTGAAGGGGCAGAGGGAGTTCCAACAACATAAGTCCAGTCCTGTTCTGGAACCATTGCCAGAAAAAAAATGAGCTCCTGGCACCTTCTACTGGAATCTGGAACCCATTTTCCAATAAAACCCACATTACAGGTTATTTGAGATCCTGCAGTGCCATTAGAATATACTTCAGCTGTATCTCCAGTTACACAAACATTTGGGAGCATCGCTACCTTCTTCAGAATGTCCTAACTAGCTCCAAGATCCAAATAATTGTGGAACAATGAACATTTGGAAGTAACCTGACAAGAGGTTAGAGACTCTCCTCCAGTTTGGAACACCAATTGGATGGCAGACACTGGGGAAAATGAAGAAAATGGAAGGTTGAGTTCTGTTCCCCAGAAGTTGCCTTTCACATGCAGGATGAAAGCATGGATGAAACATTCAAGAGCAAAGGCAGTCTGCGAGAAAATCCTAAACTGCACGGGGCGGACAAGTGCTTCAGAGTTGTCAAATCGAATCCAGAAGTTGTCTTTTTCCATTGTTTATTTGCATTGGCTCCTTGCTGGCAGCTGTCTTGTAGTTCACCGTTCCCAACTGCCCAACTGCAGTTTCAGCGCACCACTGAAGCGGGTGGGTAGGAATAAGAGACCCTCAATGCACCTACTGTAGAAACGAGGCAAGGTCTGGAGCACAGGGAGAACCAAGGGAACACAGACCTCACCAAGTTCTCACCCACATGTTTGTCAGCCTGTAGTTTAGAATCACCCTTATCAGAATTACACAGGGGCTTACTAAAAATGACCAAAATGCTTCCCCGCCCCAGACACGAGAAAGCAGATTCCTAGGGAAAGGGTTGTGCGTTTGCATTGTTAACACATTAGCTCCATCTCTGTTTGTTTTTTGCTTGTTTGTTTGGCCGATTGAAGTTTGAACATTGTTGTTCCAAAGAAAGTCATCTCAGAGATGGCAGAGTCCCGCTACGACACCCAGGAGTATTTTCCACTGAAAGGATCCAGATGGCTAGCTAGCCCCCAACATGCTCCACTGCTATAACCCTTGCTACTGCCAGCCAGGTTTGTAGGAGAAAACAAATATGGGTAGAGAGGCAGGCAGGCAAGGGGGAAGGCTCTAACACACCCTCCTACCCTCTTCTGGCTCCCTTTCCATCTGAGCGCCAGCACTGTGCACACACTGAAAACATGTCTAAGACATCTGGACCGAACCCCAGCATCTGTTGTAAGAAAAATGAGATTTCCAAGCAGGGCCTCTTTGGAGTGGGATGGTGCCAAGAGAGATGGGGCCTCCCAGGTAGACATCGTCACATGGAAACTTACGAGCGCACTTCCCCCGAACTGGAAAATGTGCTTTAAGCAAGGTTCCAGAACTCATACAAAAATATGTTCCTCTCTTTTCTTGGAGCACTTGTTTCAAATGACTCCCTGCAGTACCTCTCAACTGCCCCAAAGGGCATACAGGCTCGTCGCCATCAACCCACATTGAAGTGCAAGTATCACTATGTTGGCTTAGCTGTTCAAGAAGAAATAAAGACTTTCTAGAGTGAGACATACATGCTAACATAGCAGAAGAACATTCCTGTAGTAGGGGTCATGGTTGTTGCTTCCTGACCCCCTTTCATCACACCTTGGAGCTCCTAGGCATTTTGTCTCCATCTCTTCTGGAAAGAGTTACCAATGTCAAGGCACAAATGTCAAACTCATCAAATCATTGCTTTCTCCTTTTCTGGAGCCCAGACAATAAATAAAAGAATTGGATTATGACATAATTGGTCAAATTTTTCATTTGCTTACTCATTTCTGTTCCTGCTTCTGCTTTTTTCCTTCCCAGACTGAGGAAAAGGGCAGTCGGAAGGAAGAAAGGAGCCTGTTGGCCACCACAGGGACCTGTGCCTACCACTGGCCAACGTACAACTGTGTTTTGGAGTCTCAGTGTATGGGGTCTATGCACCTACTCCTGGGACAACCCAGGCAGAAGGGGAGGAAATAATGAGGGCTCTGGGGAGCCCTACTCTCTCTTTAGGTCTAAGAACACTAAAAGAAACCAATAAATATTTCCAGAAACTGAACGTAAGCAAGAGGTGGACCATCTGAGTGGATAGGGGATGCTCAGATAGGGGGCATACACCTCAGAGAATGTCAGTTGGGAGAGTCACATGACGCTCAAACTTGCCCCTTCCTTCCCACCAGTGTCCTAGGGCTATGCCATTACTTGGGACTTAGACGCCATGCTGGGAAAAGGGATTAGAAACTTGAGAGAAGCTTCTGAAAGGCTTCTAAGTGGTCTAAGATCATGAGAAGATGGATATGCCCAATGGCAAAGCCCTTCCCAGATTCCCTGGGACCCAGAGATTCCATCCTCAGGTTTGGTTCTGAAAGAGGTCCATAAAGGGAAAAGAATGGTCTCTCAGCTCCCTCAGAACTTGACACCTGGCAGCATGATTGTCCTGCTGAAGGACTTCAGGTGAGTGAATCTTCTAACCTTCTCCCGTCTGGAAGGACTAGCAAAGTCCTGCTTGTGTGAAAGGCCTCGTCCTAGACAGGTGGGGGGTTGATATCCCTCAAGCCTTTAAAAGGAGAAAACGTAAGAATGTTGTCAAGTTACTGACTGGACCCTGACGTAATCTTAGAAGTCTACATTTGTTCACCACTCAAAGCCTGTTGAAATTGAGCATTTTGGTCGTGATATTCAGTGGCCAGTAAGATCCAGCCTTGCCCATTATTGAGCCTCATTCTCATTCACGGGATGCTCTGGAACCGTCCATCATGTTCATTTTAAAATTCTATCGAGTCCTATTGTTTCTTAATAAACAGTAGTCAGTAGTTAGTGTTGGTCGGGTAGTTAATTTGTATTACATTCTTAGATGTATATTTTATTTGTTATTGTGAAGTCATATTTTAGAAGAGGAACATGAGACTCAAGAAAACTGAAGAACTTTCTCAGACTGGATTTGGAGAGTCCGAATTCAGGGGAAACTATCTGCCTGCAGAACTGACGCTCTGGCTTCTTGTACCAGCCACTCTCTGACTTTGAGTCCCCCGCCTGTCTCTCTACCTCCTGTTTCTTACCTACTCCTAAGCTTAGGTATATACTTAGACAGGTGTTCTTCCTAAGTTTGTCATATCCTGCCATGGTAGAATAGGTGACCAATGAGTATCTATCTATCTATCTATCTATCTATCTATCTATCTATCTATCTATCTA
>LOJH01035249.1:0-15813 GCA_001685095.1 Ellobius talpinus | reverse complement strand
GGAGAAGGCCTGAAGTATACTGCTGCTGAGGGGGATGAGTGAAGGGCTGAGACTTTAGTCCTGGGATGCAAGTTTGAGAGACTTTTGAGCAAGGTTCCTTGGCCTCATTACCCTGGGAAGCATTGTGTGCCTTGTTACATTGGACAGCCCAGGGCAACTCATTACATTACACTGGATAACACAGGGCATCTCACTGTTCTGGATGGCACAGGGCATCTTGTTACACTGGATGGCATAGGGCATCTCGTTACACTGAATGGGTTTGTCAAGTACACAGAGGTTGCCATAGAGACTTGTTCTCTGTACAGCAGTCAGGAAGTAAGAAAGAGAATGAGGGTTAGGTAATAATGACTCCTTTAAGGCACAACCCCAATGATGCAACTTCACTAGAGGTCACTTCCTCGAGGACACCACTCCTTCCCAGGAGCACCACAGGTCAGGATCAAGCTTTCAGCGCATGGGCCTTTGGGAGGCATTGTAAATCGACACCAGAGCCACGGGGATCTTCTCATCGTGGCACATCGGGTACCACTCTCGTTTCCACAGTTGTTTCTGAGAACCAAGATCATGGCATCAACTGGTGTCTAAGAATTCAGTTCCCATCTAAGTTTTAACTCTAATCAGTTTCTGACCTTACTCTGTAGCCGCCTATAAGACAGCAAATCATAAGTGAGCAATACTTCCTACATGACCACTCTTCTTGCCCATCTGGAGCAGAGCAATGTACTCAGGGTCAGTTGACTTCTTTCCCAGAAGAGGCCACTCGGTCACTAGAAGTAGCCTATTTGTACTCACATAGTGATTTCTCCACACGGAATGGCATCTGTCATGGCCCCAAAGCCACAGTCTTGCTGGGTCCTTCTCTGGGTTCTGACACTAAAACAGGAGTCTTTATTACTCTTCCCTAGTGTACTGAAGACCACAAAGGATGCGGACGGGCTCCCTTCAGTCTGGTGGCATGCTAATCAAGTTCCCTGTTCCACCAGACCCTCTGGCCATGTCACTCGATGCTAATTATTGCATCAGTCAGGGTTTTAGGTAACCGCAGATGCCTTTTGGTGAGGAGTGTAGCTATGAAGATTCCCAGGGTTGGCCAAAGGAATCATCATCTTAGGTGTCCAGCAACTTGTAGTCCACACGATACTAAAACTGAACACACCCAACCTAGCAGAAAACCAGAACAAAAACAGAGAACAAAAGTTCAGTGTTGTTTGGGTTTTAGCCTTCACCGCAGGAGAGCTGACATTTATATTTCCCAAAATAGAAAATTTGACGGAGTTCAGGTGGCTGCCATCCAAATGGAGTGAAGCCACTGGGGAGGGATTCATGCCAACTTTCCTTGGGGTTTTAGCCTTCCTTGTATTGAGTTGGTCAGAGAGCCCCTCATTTCATTGAAGGTCAGAATTGTGGCCTGTGGTTCCTATGACAAGAGCCACAGCAACTGGTGCAGAAAGAAGCCCTTTAGAGTCCCTGTCTCTAAGGGGTACTTGTGGGCCAGGCGTGTGAGTCCCCCTAATCCATTAATGACCTCTTCAACTGGTTCAGTATAATTAACCTTCAGAAACATTTTCAGTAAACTGCTGCAGCCAGTGCCCTAGTGTGCCAATGTTTCAAAATGTTGACTTTAATTTTGAGGCCATGTGGAGTTCTTTGAATTGATTTTCAGTATCTCTGTTACTGAGCAATTTATTAAAAGCGAATGTAGAGACATCAGCTCAAACAGCTTTTATAAAGGACTTACATACGCAGTGAACATCTCCTAAAACCCATTTAACTTTCAAGATGCCAATCAAAACAGCTGCTAACTGGGGCTGGAGAGACGGCTTGGAAGTTAAGAGCACTTGCTGTTCTTGCAGAGGACCTGGATTCCATTCCCAGCACCCATGTGATGGCTTACAACCCTTTGTAACTACAGTTACAAGGGATCCAGGGTTCTCTTCTGACCTCTGTGGGCACCAGGCATGCACAGGATGCACATACAGGCAGAACACTGGGATCATAAAATAAAAATAACACATACATCCTGTATAAATGCCAGCTAACTGGCTTGAAATGTAAACTTTCATTTCTGTGGCTCAACAGGGAGTGACATCTATAAAATTTGAGTAGATAAACGTTTCAGAAGAGCCCAGTGCATGAGAACTGACAGCCAGGGGTGTAGGCACAGAAGCCAGAGAAGTGGCCAGGCAGACGACTGTGTGAGTCCCGGTCCTCAGACATCAAGACAAGGAAGATCCTCAGACCAAGAAGCAAAAAAAAGGGTTCATATGCTGCCATGACAGAGATGGACTACAGCCACAGGAACATACCCGTGCCTCCTCAGAGATGCTCTTGTAGCCAGCATGGATCACTCAGCCTTCTGAACAACTTCGTTTATCCCAGTGGTTTTGGAAGGCACGCCATGGTGATCAGGCAGGAAAAATTGCAGTTACACCCAGACACCCAATGAGCCTATAGCCATGTCAAGCTTAAGTCCTATAGGAACACAAGAAACAAGAAAGCACAAGAAAAAGGTAGATTCATGACTACAAGAAGAATTGTATTTACTGAGCTGGAGAGAGTGCTCAAGAGAACTGGCTGCCCTCCCAGAGGACCTGGGTTTGACTCCTAGCACCCCCCATGTTGACTTCACAATCATCTGTAGCTCTAGTCCCAAGGGATCCAACACCCTCTTTTGGCCTCTGCAGGCACTGCTCACACATGGTACGCAGAACACAAAATACCCATCCACATAACAATCAAAAAGGGGGGAAAAATGAAAGAACTTTCTATTGAAATAAATCTGGAGACCCACTCTCAGAGCAGTACATTTAGAGGCACAAAATGTTGTCTCACAAGGAAACTTGCTTTTTACTCATCCAAGCTACTTGAATGCAAAGCTTCTCGTTTCTGACCTGTATTTCCCCAGATCTGGGGAGATGCTTCTGTAAGCAAGCCCTAGATGTGCAGGTGTGTTAGGATCTCCAGCGTCCATGTGAAAAAGCGAGGTACAGCAGATATGAAGCTGCAAACCCCATGTTGGGGGTGTGAGGAGAGGTGGGTGCTGTAGCTCACTGGCTGGCTAGTCAGTCCAGCCGAAACGATGAGCAATACATTTAGTGAGAGACCCTGTCTCAGCACTAAGGTGCAGAGCAGAGGAACTCACCCAGTGTCTCTGCCTGGCCTCCACATGTACTCACAAATACACATGTTCCCTGGCGTGTGCACATACACATACATACCACATATACATATACACCGCACATACATATGGGTAGATTTTTCAGGAAGCAAATTCTGAGAGAAAGAAAAAAAAACATAGGGTGTGTATGGTGATTTAAATAGGAATGGCCCATAGGTTCATGTGTCTGAATACTTGGCCCATAGAGAGTAACACTATTAGGAGGTGTGGCCTTGTTACAGGATGTGTGTCACTGTGGAAGAGGGCTTTGAGGTCTTCTATAAGTTCAAGCTATGCCTAGTGACGCAGCCTCCTTCTGCTGCCTGCGGATCAAGATTTAGAACTCTCAGTTTGTTCTTCAGCACCATGTTGGCCTGCCTGCCACCCACCATGATGACAATGGACTAAACCTCTGAAGTGTAATCCAGCCCCAATGAAATGCTTTCCTTTACAAGAGTTGCTGTGATCGTGGTGTCTCTTCACAGCAATAGAAACCTTAACTAAGACATGGTGGCATTCTCAAGCTCATCTCATTGAGGAGCTGTGCTGGGTGTGGGAGAGGCTAGGGCTGAACTGTGTTGCGGTCTGATGTAGACACCTCTGCAGTCAATGTGGTCCCTTCATGGCCTACATTGAGACAAGGGGGTCAGGTATTCGCATGTCCCAATCACCTGACTTTTCTTCTCTACAGTCTGGAATGCATGCCAGTATCTCTTCAGTTGGGGGTAGTTCTTGGAGAACTGCTGGTGTCCCCAGTTCTTCCAATTCTGGCCAGCAACCAGGAGCCTGGGTACTTCAGCTTCCAAGAGGATAATGGTGGCCTCACCACTGTTGCCTTGCAGAGGGCAAAGGAGGAGTCAACATAGCTGCCTACGCTGCATGTAGCTTGATCATTTGCTTTGTACATTGTATTCTCCGGGTCTCTGGTTGCTCTTTATTTGGGTGGGGGCATCTTATAAGAGAAAGGAAATGGGAAGGATTGTGGCCCACAGTTGCAACTCCTACAGAGCTTGCATCGTAGACTTTCTTTGAGCACTATTCAGAGCTCCCAACCACAGCTGGCAACTGTTTGCCTAGATGACTTGCCTCAGGTGTCAGCCAGGCTTCTAACTCCCAGGGGTCAGAGTCTTAATGTCATGACAGCTGCCTTCCATGTGTGACCAAACTTGGTTGTCAATCATTTTCTTCCCTGCCTCATGGCATCGCTTCTTTGTAAGCAATCAGAAGAGTGACTTCTTTCCTTACTTACCATTGACAGAAGGAGGCAAAAGTGGTCCCCTGTTAGCATAGTTGACCCAGATGGAGAGCTAGAATCTCTAACCTCAGAGATATTGGTCTGGGAACAAATTCCACATGTTGGTGGTAGGAGCCCGCAGTGAGCGCCACCACCAACTTCTTGCTTCTGGTTACTTGGACCCACACATTTTACAGACTGAGCACCCAGCACTATCCACTGGCAGATTATTTAATGAAGTAGCTTTCCACTTTTTAGTCTTGGCACTTCTGTGTACTCTTAAAAATCATCTAGGTTCCCCCCACAGAGAGCTTTTGTCTGCATGGGCGATAGTTGTTGACACTGTACTGAAAAATTAAAACTAAGCCACACTGCTCTTCATTTGAAGACAGCAGCGAGGACTGCATTGCATGTAACAGAAAGGAAACATGTCTAAATTCAAATGATCATGACATCGATTTTGACCTATTGCTCATGGACCCTGAAGAGAATGTGTGTCAGTGTCAGAGTGTTTCTGAAAAGGAAGGAGCATGACAAAGGGCACACGTTGGTAAGTGAATTTGACTTGCTTTGGTTCATAGCGCCTGGTTCTTCAAAGAATCTATGAGATGTGCTGTCATTTTGGCAAAGCCTGCCCTACATTGTTGAGACTGCTTCTGTGACTTGGTGGTCTCCCTTGTTGACAATACAGTGAGTACAGTATGGTACTCACTGCTGTCTGTTCCATCTGCTTGGTACTGTTTCATCCTTAGCGAGTCAGAGGAAGCGATTGCCATAATTAAAGTATATGTGTGTTGCTTTATTACCGTGTTTACTTTCTATGGTTTAATAATTATTGCCATTTTTAGTTAAATAAAACCAAATAATATTCCCAAGCAGCCAAAATACCGTTTAAATCACATGTCCAATCCCCTCTGACAACCTTAATTATTTTTACCTTCTCAAAATCAGGTCCAAATATAGAACTCTAAGGAGGATGTTTCGGGATATCTTTTACATCAATCTATTTTGGGATTCCCAGAGGGCCCTGAAAGAAATCACGAAGATTTGTTCTTTCACCTTATAAAGCAGGAGGCGCTGGGAATAATCAGGGCTCTGAGTTGTTGCTCTTATGAAGCTTCATGGGAAAAACTTGTCAAATCAAGACACATAGTGAAATTTGGAGATGTAAAACATTTAATACAGACTTGGGAAATACAAACTTCCTGGGGGGGCGGTCCCTTGGTACTCCTCAGGGACCGCCTTCTCCACGTGTTGTAACTTCAGGGGAAGCTGAACTGCCGAAGCTCTGTGGAGTGTTTGTCAGCATCCTGGGGATGCTCTGCCTGATGATAGCCTACAAAACTCAGCATTAGTCATCATTAATTTGCGTGCTCTAGCTCCTGTCATAAAGCCTGTGTGTGACAGCAGGGTCCTAGAGCCAAGCTCCTAGCACAGGGTTTAGTTACCATATGTACAACAGGGGAGGCTTCCAGCAGGGATCTGTGCCAAGGGTCAAGCTAAAGGTAAATCAGACGTCTGGAGGCAGCTTTTAGGTCAGCCCTTGAGGCTCAGGGACATTCACCAGATAAGGGCAGGTAGAGAGTAGGAAATCTCACTGGGGAGGGAGTTCCCATGTCTTTGAATTTTGGAAAAAGCTGCCAGGCCATGACAGACTGAGACCTCCGACCAGCGAGGCCTTCCAACACTTTCTCTGCTTTTTGCTTGGCTGTTTAATTGGCCCATTGAGACTGAATGGTTAAGCCTAAGATATTGGGGCTGCCAGGGCCCAGGCTCTGACCCTAACTACACCAGTAAAAACATAGTCTTTTGTTTGGAAGATACCCCCTAATGGTTCTGTGATTAGCTGTGAGCCGGAATCTGTTTTCCATGAAAGAGGACCATGTCACAACCCCACACAGTTTGGTGCCAGGTACTTCAAAGTATAAGCTTTTGGATACATCCCCGAGGTGTCACTGTGGCCACCTTAAAGGCATGCCAGTGGACTGAGTCAGGATGTCTAGCACTTTCACCTTGGAAGCACACAGCTTGGGGAAGTTGCAGAGTCAAGAGGCCATGGGATGCATAAGTGGAACTGCCTGGGTGAACGGACAGAGAAGCCAGCCGCTCTGGTTGGCATCCAATGTCACTGAGAGTTGACTGTTGTTTTTCAGATCTAAAAGTAAGCTAACGTTTTCCCTCTTTTCTTAAACTTCCCATGACCTATGATGATTTATTAGACTCTGCTTTTCTATGCTGATATTTGACATTTTAAAATGAGACCCCAATCTCACTGATCCTCCACCCCCAGTGTGGTTAGTGTTGTCAACATTATCTAGCAAGACCTGAGAAATGGACCTCTGTGCATACCTGTAGGGGATCATCATGATTACATTGATTGGTGTGGGAAGACCCATCTTAATTGAGCGGGCCCATTTCCTAGGCAGAAGACAGGACTGTGTTGAATGGAAAAAGGCAGCTCAGCATCAGCACATATTCCTTGCTCTGGTTGGTTGTTTGGTTTTGATTGTTTGGTTGGTTGATTGGTTGATTGGTTGGTTGGTTTTGTTTCTTAAGATCTAGTTTATGTGTATGAGTGTTTGACTTCAGGTCTATCTATGTGCTGCATGTATGCAGTGCTGAAAAGGCCAGAAGAGGGTGTCACATTCCCTAGAACAGGAGTGACAGGTGGTTGTGAGTCACCTTGTGATGAGATTTGAACCTGGGTCCTTTGAAAGAAGAGCCGGATCTCGTAACTGCTGAACCATCTCTCCAGTCCTCACCCTGTCTTGCCACTGTGATGACCATGTGACTAGCCCCTGCTGCCTTGACCTACCCTCCATGGTGGGCTATCAGTCCCAAATAAACCCTGACTCCCGTGAATCACTCCTGTGGGGCTTTGTCACAGCAACAGAAATGAAACAGTGACAGACCCCGAAATCAGAAAATCATGCTAAATCCCCTTGACAAGTTCAATAAAGATCTAATTATATCAACTCACACTATGATGGGAATGAATGATGACCCACATGAGGGCATTTTATTTTTAATTTTTTTAACCAACCATTAAAAATAATTTCACACCTATAGAAAAAAATATCCCAAGTGAAGAAAACTTACTATGTACTATCCTTTGAAGTACATTTGTTTTAATAAGTCTGTTTCTACACACACACACACACACAGAAAGAGAGGGAGACAGAGAGACAGACAGAGACAGAAAGAGACAGAGAGAGATGTAGTTGTATCTCCAAACGCACCCTCCCCTAACAAGGATTGTTTCTGCATGATTCTGGCTCAGGTTAACCTACAGACCACACACAATTTTTGTTGAACTTGATCCTTTCTAGAAATAAAGCTATAATGATCTCTTTCTTGTTCTTTTCCTTTCTGGTATTTTAAACAAGGCATAATGCCACCCTGAGTCCATCTGTTCCTTTTCTTTGAACTCTTTTCATCTGTAGCAGCTCCCTAGTCTTCGCTAGTTTCCCACAATATCAGTGTCTATGATGCACATGGGCCAATTGCTTCTCTGATGTTTCCTCCAAGGCCGCAGGTCCTGAATTTGCCTCTCACTGCATCTCTCAGATGCAAATTTGCATCTGTCAGATACAAATGGAGGTCTTAGCATCTATGGCACATTTCCTATGGCTTCTCCTGTGTTTCTTTGTAAAGTTAACTGGTATTTCTTGAATCATTACTAGTGCTGTACAGAAATACACTATGAGACCATATAAATATTAGGCTTCTTATCAAATTTTCACCCATTTATTCTCGAACCTTCCCTTGAATAAGCTAATCATTCCTGCAATGTATGCCGAATGGCAGTTTTCTAACTTTGCTGGTTTTGTTCTTTATCTATTAGCTGTCCTGCTGGAGAGCCTTTTCATATCTTCAGTTTATCTAGTTCTTTATATAGACATAGACTTGTCAGTTAGTATTCTCAATAGCTTATAGTAAATTAGTACCATTCTCTCCATGCCCAAATTGGTTCATATTTGGCTATTGAGAATCCCAGGAACCCTGGCTAGGATATTTGGATTTCGAAAGAGGTTGATTTTCCATTCAAAATGTTTCTAAACACTTCAGTGTATCAGGCGATGTGAGTGACATGGCCTTTGTTAGCTCTTCAAGATGCTTCAGCCTCCTACACTCCTTCCTCTTTCTCTTTCCCACAGTAGGTTCAGAGCTAGAGCTTGGAGGGCCCCCAAACACCCTCAGATCTATGGTTTCCAGATGGGCTTATTCGGGGTTTTATGTCCCTAACCCCTGGGGAAAATGGTTCCATACGGTAACCACCCAGCAGCCCTGCAAACTGGCGGGGGCAGAGTGTTCTGTGTTTCAAAGGCAGCCAGTGCCTTTCCCAACCACCCCAACATCTCTTTCTTTTACAGTTGGAGAACTAGAGCCCAGAAAGGCAGAAAGGCCCACTAGGACACGCCTTGTCCAGGGAACCCCTGTTTCCCCGCTGCATGGGACCAGCACCTTCTAGTTCTTTGAAAGATCTGAAGGTTTGGGCACCTTCTATTTGCACAGCAGTAAGAACCAGAAATTTAGCTGCAGGGTAGACAACATTTATGTTAGGCCCAGGTTATCTATGCTTCTGCATTTGACACTTGGCTTGTTTATTTTAAGCTTCATAAACTGATGATAGCAATGCCCACTTCATGCTGTTGTGATAGCATTTATTTTATATTTGAAGTAATTTTTTGAGATGACAGTATGATTACATCCTTTCTCCCTTCCTAGTCTCCCTCCACATCCTCCCATATATTCTTCCTTGCTCTTTTTCAAATTCATGGCCTCTTTTTTCATTGTTATAACATGCATATGTGTCTATGGTTATGCATATGTATATATCTCTAAACACATACACACAGCTGCTCAGTCTGTATAATGTTACTAGTATATATGTTTTCAGGACTGAGCATTGGGTAAAGGATAAACAAGTGGTGTGCCATTCCCTGGGGAAGACTATGTCTCCTACTCTGAGCATTCCTTTGGCGCCTGCAGTTCTCTGTGTAGGTCAAAGCCCCTGGGCTTTCCATTGTCTACTTTAACATGTCTGTGGTCCTTGTCCCTGTTCAGCTCATGTTTAGGCAGCTGTGTTGGTGAGACTTAACGGGTGTAGTTTCTGACATTACTAGGAGACAATCTCACAGCAAACTCCTTGGCTTTTACAATCTTTCCACCTCCTCTTTCACAATGATTCCTGAGTCTTAAGTGAGAGAATGTTTTGTAGGCATGTCCTTTGAGATGAGTTCCACGACTCTGCATTTTGATGGGTTGTGGATTTCTGGGGTTTTCTTTGTTTTGTAATGGCCTCTATCTGTTGCAAAGAGAAGTTTCCTTGATTTGGGAGGAGGAATGCTCTTATCTATGGGTATAAGGATAAATATTTAGAATGTATTTTGTAAAGTGGCAGTTATAGGTTCTCTTCTAAGACCCAGGATTTTGCTATCACTGAACACTTGGCTCGATTCTGAGTACCAGGCATAGTATCCCTCTTGTTGAGTGGGTCTTAAATTCAATTAGAGAGCTGTTGGCTGCCACCAAGGTATACAACCCACTAATGTGTCCTTAGAGTTATGGCGTCATGCTTGCTGGTCATTGTTGTGGTTCATAGGCATCATAGCTGGGGTGGACTGTTGGTTGCTTCCCTCCTTTGGAGACTTGTGTGGTGGCTTCTGAGATCCTTGAAAGTTAGTACTTAGGGAGGAGCCATTTAGGTCACTTTCAGCTCAGAGGCCTCTGAGCCCTGTGTGTGAAGTGGATCATGTCTTCAGCAATAGGGACTTACCTTCCTCTTCTGGGAGGGGTGGGACAACTAAGGTCAGCAACTACTGTAATGTTTCAGGAGTCTCTTAGACAACCCCAACCAACACCTCAAAAGAGGGCTTCTCACATCTGGTTTTGGGGTTTGGGGGCCCTTGGCTCTGGAGTTGCATTGTTAGTCCAGGTGGGAAATTTTCATTTAAACTATATATGCATATTTATACACTGACTTAATGTGTGCTATAGGTATATTTAGATAGATAGTTAATTGTGGTGGTTTAAACAAGATGGTTCCCCTAGGCTCATATATTTGAATACTTGGTCCCTGGACAGTAGACCTGTTTAGGAAGGATTAGGAGGTGTGGCTTGTTGAAGGATGAGTCCCTGTGGGTGGGTTTTAAGGTTTCAAACACCCAGGCCATATACAGTTAGTTCTCTCTGCCTACTGCTTATAGATAAAGTTGTAAGCTCTCAGTTCCTACTCCAGCACCATGCCTGCCTGCCACGCTCCTCACCATGATGGTCATGGACTCACCCTCTGGAAAAGTGAGCACCAAATTAAATGCTTTATTTTATAGGCTGTCCAGGCCAAGGTGTCTTTGCACAGCAATAGAAAAGAAAGGCATTAATAGTATGATTCCTTCTGACTTTCCCAGGCATCCTTAGTGTTATTCAATACCCCCTTTCTTCTGTGCTTATCTATCGCCCACTCCCTAGCTAGAGGCCTTCCCATTTTTTCAATTCTCCTCCATTAGATCACCTGTACCCTGAGCATTAGTTTTAAAGATCCCATATAGTCTGGTCCAAGCACACACATGCACACATACAGACACACACACACATGCATATACATACACAAGACTTACATACACACATACATATGCACACATGCATATACACATACATGCACAGACACACATACACGCATACACACACACACATACATGCCTCCTGAAGTCACTTAAGGAAATTCTTTCTATTACCCTTTCTCTCTCCCTTCCCTCCTGACTCCTTGACAGAGAGACACCTGAAGGTAAACGGAGTCTACCGTATGCATATATGCTCGTTCCACAGGACCATCCTGAGCTGTGCCCCAATTCAGCTACAGAAATTTAACTGTTAAACAAAACTAATCTTTAATCGTGCAGACTTCAGAATCCAAGAGCTCTGCGCAATAGCGACTCAGCCACAGCACCTTGCAAACGCACACACAAGCCAGCACTGTAAAGGCCTGTGGCTTGAGATGAAGGAGGGTCACTTCTGAGCCTGCGTGGATGTGGGCGCTGATGAAGAGCGGCATTCTCTCCAGTAGAGCACAGCACATTCCCTCTTTAAGGAATGGCTTGCTTGCTGAGTGGCAGCTGCCTCTCAGCTCCTTTCCATTCAGTCTCTTTCTAATGGGACCTGGCAGAGCTGGCTGGTATGGGAGGAGGCCTCCTGAAAACATGGTAGGGCTCCATTCTCCACCCTCCCTCTGTCATCCAGTGTGACAGATTATGGCCTCCAGAGAGGGCTCCTCATGGTGTTACAGGAGATGGAGGAAGGCAGTAGTTTGGGATGCGGACGTCCGGCCCTACTGACAAGGCACAGTGAGTAATGAGTCTGTATTGCCCTGGGCTGAGCTACCTCCCAGGAGTGGACAAGTGCAGGGGCTGTGGTTCAAGGAACTTTAGCAAGGATGCTTAAGATTGGGCTTGCTGATGATTAGAAACACAGCCATGCTGCCTGGAACGCACAAGGCAATCAGTCAGTCAGCATGGAAGAGCCTTGGGGTGGTTTTAAAATAAGTCCACAAATTCTTGAAATGCCTTCCTTCAATGCAGACTAATTTTTCTCCTCTTGAGTGTGGATTGTTCCGGATGAGTCACTGCCAATCAGTAGAATGTATTGGAAATGACGGAATATGGCTTTCAAGGACTGGCTCTAGAAACATTTGGTCTTCTCCTCCGGAGCACGTACTCTTCTGGAAGCCTGCTGCCACCTCAGGAGAACACCTAGACATCCCTGGGGAGGGGCCCACTGGTGAGGATCTGAGGTGTGTTCCTGTGAGTCACCTTGGAAGCAGACCCACGAGCCCCAGCCTAGGTAATTGTCACCGACTCCCTCGGGAAAGACCTGAGCCAGAACCATGCATCCAAGTCATTCCCGAATTCCTGACCCACAAACATTTCGAGATAATAGAAAGTGGTTATTTAAGTCACAAAGTTGTGTGGCATTTTGTTACACAGCAATAGACAGCTAATTGTTTCCATAGCAACCATAACAAAAGGTATCAAAGGCTCAGCTGGCCTGCCAGGCCTGCCAGAGCCTGCTTCCTCACAGGGTGCAGGCCCACTCAACCCCTCTGTCACTCAGCATTGCTCTCACATAGCTGCCTAGGGCTTCCCTTAACTTCCGTTTGCCCAGATTGCCTTGAGCTGTGTGAAGCCACTGCCTGCTTCCCGTGCTGTGTTCCATTGAGCACATGGGTGAGAAGGAGCTGTGTGTTGTAAGGGCCTGGGAAAAGGACAGCCTGATGATGGGGAAAGCCCCCAACTGTTTCCTTCTCCTCTGCACTCCAGCAGCACACAGCCATCCACGCGTGTGTGTTAGTGCAGACGCTGTTGTGGGGAAAGCCTGAATCATGAGGTCACTCCCATTTTGGACACCGATTTCCGTACACCAGAGTCCTCACGGCTGTCTGTCAGCCGTCAGTCGTCTGCTTCTAAAACCAGGAAGAGGGCAGGGGCGCTGCACACCTTTAATCTCGGCACTCAGGAGGCAGAGGCAGGTGGATCTCTGTAAGTCTGAGGCCAGCCTGGTCTACAGAGCAAGTTCCAGGACAGCTAGAGTTTTTAACAAAGAGAAATCCTGTTTTGAAAAACCAAAACAACCAAAAAAAAAAAACCCAAGAGGAACACTTGACTTCCATTTGCATGTTTATTACAAAGAATCTGCTTGGGATGGGATCAGTTGACTGGAAGCAAGGCATAAAGCAAGGTATGACAGAGGGGCACAGGGCTTCCATCCCTCACTGGGAGCCTCCCTCTCTCTCCACACCTCCACAACAGAGATAAAGGAGAAATAAGGGTCAGAAACACAAGAAACACAGAACGGCATCAGGAGGGACATTCTGTGAACACTGAATCCACCTCGTTTATTTTCCATATGCTTATACACTTCACTTCCAAAGGGGAGGGGGGAGGCCACAGACTTCATTAACACATTATAAGGAATAGTCTTGAATTCCCCTGCCTTTGGTCCAGGTGGAGCAGATCCACCTTTATACCCCAAATACTAATTAACACACCCTAAGTCAGAACCTCCTGCTTGTAGCCACATCTGTTGTCAACAACTTTGAGAGAGCAAAAATAAGCTCAAATTCTCTGACCTCTGGTCAAGGTGGAACAGGCTCACATCTGAGAGTCCCCACGTTCACCATCCTAGAGGCTTCTAACCTATCCTGGTTAAGATGGAGGCTTCACATCTTAAGTCCCTCTCAGCCTTGCTCCATCTATCTTCTGGGAACCCAGAGTGAAAGTTCCCATCCTCTGATCACATGGTTAGTCCACCTGGCAACTTGCCCCTGTCCTGAAGTGACCTAGGAGCCCTGGTCACTAGCAACCGAAAGCCACTTAGCTGTTTGGAGACCCCAAGGGCTTTAGGAGTCACGTGCCAGGAAAAGGAAGGAGGAGATGGAGAACACATCTTTTATTTTTATTATATCACAATCTGATAGTCCTTCATGCAACAATGCTGGGGGCACTGGATTCTCAGAGGCCTTAGAAAGCGAGTGGCAGGCGTCCTGAAGCACTAGGTGATAATGGCCGCAGCAGTAATTAGCACTGACCATCACATTCAGCTGTGTCCCGCATCCTAGTTAATGTGTTTACAATTGCTGCCCCTTTCCTCAAATGAGAAAACCGCTCCGCACGAAGGTTACCACCCACTTGAGATTGCAGAGCAATTGAGCAGAAGCCGAGGCTAGGCTAGCTCCAGAATCATCGCTGCTTTCCCCCCTGAGTCTAGCCCATGCTGGGGCTGTATTGAAAGCTGTAGAAAGTATTTATTTCTTGGGAAGTTGCTTTGTGTCAGAACCTAGACCGGGCGCTTGAATAAATGCATTAGAGAAATTAATGCTCACGGCTGATGTCAGCGCCCCTTTCGCATGTGTTTGTTCAGCATGGATACTTTGTGGACCCTCACGAGGACATAGTAGAGTCAGGTTTCGGTCCTACCGTCACGGGTTTCTCGGCCCTGGAGGAAATGTACACCAATAGTTCTACGTGAGGCGCACAGCAAGCATTGCTTTCCCAGCGAGGAATAGATAGAATAGTACATGGAACAGAGGAATAGATGCTCCTCCATTGTGTTGTGGTCTCCCCAAATTCCTATGTTGAAACCCCACATCTGAAGGTGATAGTATTCAGACAGAGCTCTTTGTGGAAGTGATTAGGTCATGAAGCAAATCTCAGCTGAATGAGATTAGTAGCCCATCAAAGAGTATGGACACCATTCTACCACGTGAGAACCAGGAAGGGGACCTCACTGGACTTTGGAGCTCCAAACACTTCAAACCCTGCCTCCTAGCCTCCAGAACTGAAAAAAAAAATACACAATTCTGTTGTTTGTAAGTGAGCCAGCCCAAATGGACAAATATAAATAATAACTTTAGCACAGAGGAAATGGAACGTGGGTGGTACCTGAGCAGCCCTCCGAGCTGCCTGTGAACGGAGAGAAAGGCAGAGGGTTCTCTGTGAAAGAGAGCAGTGTGAACGAGTAGCCAAGAGTAACAAGGCTTCTCTGAAGGGAGAGCAGCTGCGGGGAGACTAAAACCACAGACTAATCTCCATGTCTACCGTGGTCCTGAGCCTGGCTTGTCTGTGTCTGTATCTGGAGCAGAGCTATGGATTTAACTCAGGCCTCATTCATGCCAGGAAAGCATCCTACCCCAGACCCACATCCCAGCCCTACTGAAAAACCATCAAGCCCTCAGAGACCCTGGGACACTCATTTATTATATCATGATGAGAAACAGTGGTGCCAATGAAGCCTTCAGCGTGGTTTAACTTCTTGATACATCACCCTTCACCATCAGTTTCCATCGGGAGAGTAAAGTTGGAATCAATAGGACTTCACTCTCCCTGTGAACATGTTGCATAAACACACATTAATGCTCCCAGCAACTATTTGACAGCTGGTAAGCAGAGGACCGAGACATCAGCTGCACAGGCCTGCTTCCCCTGGGGTCCTTCAGTCCTGGGCCTGGCAGCAATGGCTCAACTACTACACCACCTGTCCCTGCATGCCACAAGTCATGATCCTAAGAAGTAAGTCCTTTAAAAAAAAACTGCCTTCTTTTGTTCGGTTTGGGGTTGTATTTGGAAGACAGGGTTTTTCTATGTAGTCCTGTCCTGTCCTGGAACTCTCTCTCTGTAGACCAGGCTGGCCTTGAACTCACAGAGATCCACCTGCCTCTGCCCCCCCGAGTGCTGACATTAAAGGTGTGTACTTTTGGGAAACTTTGTAAAAGTAAAATAACAAGAGAGTCATACAATGTGAGCTTTGGAAGTCACTATTTAGAATGATTAAAGAAATAATAGCAGAGCTGGGCAGTGGTGGCACACACCTCTAATCCCAGCACTCAGGAGGCAGAGGCAGGTGGAGCTCTGGGAGTTCAAGGCCA
>LOJH01035248.1:4514-15813 GCA_001685095.1 Ellobius talpinus | reverse complement strand
TTATTAACCAATGAAAGTAACACATAAGACAGATGACCCTCCTACATCAATTATAGGTTTGACAGACCAAGCATTGGCCATCAATCATTTCAGCCATTTTAGAAGTCACGCACCAGTATTTTTCCTTGTTTACAGTTTGGACCATTTTATCTCTTCCATGCTGAGTCGAGAGTGAAGAGCTAATGATGGACACTTCCAGGGTGCAGGAAGGGTCAACCAGTTGTTCTCACTGTCAAGGAGCCTGGATTAATAGTCGATTTTTATCTTAAATGCAAATGTTATTCAGTTCAGGTGCATGGGATGGTTTATTCAATAGTTTATCTTGGGTAATTTGACTTGGGGTGGTCTTACAGAGTTCATTCAAATTACATTATTTTTTGTGATTAAGTTCTTTGACTTCACATGTACACATTTCAGGACAAAATTTCACAACAAAACCCATAGATTTGTAAAAATGCCATACTTTTATTGCCTATCAGTTAATTCCCAAATAGTAAAGAGAATTCTTGATAATCTTAACTTACACTGAAAACCTAGGAAGTAATTTTGAAAAATGTCATTTAGTGTGTGGGTATTTTGCCTGCAAATATGTCTGTGTATAGTGTGTATGCCTCGTGCCTATAGTAGCCAAAAGACAGCATTGGATCCCTTGGGCCTCAAATACAGGTGGTGGCCAGCCACTATGTAGGTTCTAGTAACTGAGTATGAGTCCTCTAGAAGAGCAGCCAGTGCTCTTAACTACTGAGCTGTCTCTCCACTTCCTTTGGAATTTTTTTTGCCTATCTATATGACATGCCATCATTTTGTAAATATTTGTTTGGTAATTTATAGGAACAATCAGAATAGGATTTTTTTCCTCATGTGGAAACTTCTAGTCTATCTTAGTCTGTTCTAGTTGAATCCTATTTTATTAGTTTTTGTTTGGTGGTGATGAGAATCAAACATGGAGCCTGATACAGTTTAAGTAAGTATGAGCTATTCCTGGTGATTTAATTTCCATGTGTAACAGAACATATTTGCCAATGGACAAAGTATATTTTGCCTTAAAAAACTTATTTTACTTGCTTGCATATATATCCGTGCACCAATACATTCTAGTGTCCTCAAAGGCCAGAAGAGAGCATTCAGATTCCCATGGGACTGGGGTTAGAGATGGTTGTGAGGCACTATGTGGGTGCTGGGAATTGAACCGAGGTCCTCTGGAAGAGCAGCCAGCAAGTGCTCTTAACTGCTGAGTCATCATTTTTCATGGTTTCAGTTACCCTGTGGTTAACTCTAGTCCACAATTAAGTGGAATTTGTTTCAGAAGTACATTATTCATAGATTTTTAACTGACTGTCCATATTACATGATGAAACATTGCACCATTCTACTCTGTCTCATCGAGAGGTGAATGAACCCTTTATCCTGTGTATCTACTCTGTATGTGGTACCCACTCATTAATCACTTAGCTATTTCACTTATCAAATTATTACTGAACTTGAGAGTCACAAGTGGACTTCAACAAGCCAATTTCAGCCACTTGCTCTCAACAAGTCCATTAAAATAGCCAAATTTATTAAAAAGGAGATCAAAGAGATGTAATGACCCCTAAGTTCATTTCTGGGGTCTTGATATAAAGGTAGGGTTTAAATAAAAACTAAGAGATGGTAATAACTATGCAGTCTGGCCAATGTGTCGTCTCTTGCCCACCACTGTCTCAGATCTTATGTCTCTCCTTCAACAGTCTCTTCTTCTGAGTTACCTATCAAGTTGTAAATCTTTCCCCAGGAGACAATTTTTTTCCTCTGGAAGTCAAATTGTTTCTTGGATGTCTCAGCCCCTTCTTCCAATAGGAAATTTCCCAGGGACATTATAATTTCTTGGAGTCTATGTTTAATAATATCGTAGCCAAAGAAGGAACACAGTGGTGTCTTTAGAACACACTTCTGCCTGGCAGGCTCTTTGGCCAGCTGATGTAATGTGGCTACCAGAAGTAGGTGAAAGGCCTGATTACTCTTAGTGTTTTAACTCTTAAAGGGGAAACAAAAGATAAGATAAATATATGTCTATTGTAAACTCTCCAATTAATTGCCTAAGTGCAGAGTTGAGCCTAGGAGTGGGCAGATTCACACCAGATTTTACCAAATCTTAAGTATCTAACACCAGTGCTTCTCAAACTGCTCAATGAAATAAAAGAGGGAACATTAACAAACCTATTCTATAAAACCAGAATTATCTTGACACACCAACTAGAAAAGGACACCATCATAACAACAACAACAACAACAACAACAACCATAACAACAAAGAAAATCACAGACCAGTTTTCCTGATGGATACAGACACAAAACTCTCAATAAAATACATGCAAACTGAATTTTAAAATGTATTTTTAAAAATTCACCAGGCCAAAATGTTTTTATTCAGGGTTCAAGTTTGCTTTAAAATATGGCAGTAAATAAATGTAATAAAACAAATAACAGAAAAGGCCATTGATGAAGTATCCCTTCATGATAGAAGTCCTAAAGAAGTTAGGAATGGAAGGATCATATCTCAACATGATGTAACCTATATAGGACATCCTACAGCCAACATTATATTAAATGGGGAAAAGTAAAAAAAAAAGAAAAGAAAGAAAAGAAAAAAAATTTCCCTAAAAACAAGACTGAAACAAGGGTGCCTGCTCTCAGTGCTCTTTAGAATAGTATTCAAAGTCTCAGCTAGAGTACCAGGAAAGAGAAAATAGGACTTATGTTTAGGAAGGGAGAAGGTAAAAGTTTCTGGTGTTTGAATGAAAATGGCCCCAGTAGGCTCATCTATGGATCACTTGGTCCCCAGTTGGTGGAACTCTTTAGGAAGGATCAGGAGGTGTGATTTGTTGGAGGAGCTGTGTAACTGAGGACAGGCTTTGGGCTTTCAAAAGGCTCCTGCCATTCCCTGTCTCTCTTTGCCTTGAGGTTGGGGATCACAATGTGAATTCTCAGTTGTTCCTTCACTCTGCCATCATGAATTCCAAGGACAAATTAGAAGTCACAAGCCAAATTAATTGCTATCTTTTATCAGTTGCCTCGATCACAACAATCCCTAATTGCAGATGATAGAATAATAAAAATACCCTAGCAATTCCAACAGGAAAATCTCGGATCTGACACTTTCAGCAAAGTGTCAGGAGACAAAATAACACAAACTGTCAGTAGCTTGTCTTCATAGCAGTAATGGACTATTCAAGAATGAATATGGCTGAGCAGAGAGAGGAATATAAGGCCAGAGCAGAAATGAGATCGGCCCCTTTTTGGCCGAGAAGATAGCAAGATAAGAGTTGGCTGTGGCTTGCTCCTTTCTCACGCTGATCTTTCAGTCTTTGCCCTGATATCTGGCTCTGGGTTTTTATTGTTAAGACCTATTAGAACTCATGCAATAGTTTCTTCAGGAAGAACAAAGTGTGACAGGAAAAAAGAGAAAAGTGAAAAAATACTTTCAGAAAAAAAAGAATGAAACTGGAGATAATTGAGTTAAACCAAATAAGCCAGATTTAGAAAAACAAATACTGCATTTTTCTCATGAGAAAGTTGTATTATTAAGTTTATATGTATGTGTGTATACATATATATGTATGTATATATGCAGGTGTATGTGGGTCCTGAAGAAGGGGGACCACGAGATGGGAGGAAGAGATCTTAAAGGAAGGGGATTTATAGAAAAGATTATGGAATGCATGTGATATGAAGACAGAAGGAGGTGCAGACCATTTGATGGAAGGAAAGGGACCAGTTAGAGGGAACAAGGAGGGAATGTGGAGATCAGTGTGAGAGGGAGCGGAATAAGAACAAAGTATATGAATGTATATGTATAAGAATACCATAATAAACCCATTACTCTGTATACTAACTGAGAAAGTTTATCAAATATTCTGAAAGGTCTTTTGTATGATATAAGCCTGTTTGCAGGACTCAGAGTTTTAGTGTTTGCTACACTAAGCATCATTTGTTCTCTTGTGAGCCATGGTGTTTCCAGAAATGGGTTCTTAAGTCTTTGAAACCCAACATTTTGCCAGTTGGACAGTGTGTATACAATTGTCTTTATCAGCAACTGTTTGCCAATATTAAATGTTTATTTTCTGCATGATTTAAGGCACTCTTGTTTTAATAATGTTTTTTTTTCTCATATGAAACACGCTCCTGTCTGTGTGCTTTCACAGCTACTGGGCAATACAGTAGTAAGAGAATTTCCAGTTTTCTGTGGTGGAAGCTATTTTTAATATGGGAAGATTTCTGTGAGACTGTTCCTGGTAATTTTGTCGGCATTAGGATCAGGTTATGATTGCTGGCCTGCTGTTCTGCTGCTAAATGGGATCACTCCAGTTTATAGTGAGGCCTTTGATTTTAAAAATGAGAAAATTGGAGCCAGACAAGTAGCGACTTGCTTGAGGCTTCAGATATAGTTGGTGCAAACTGGAGTTTGAAGCCCAGACTTTCAAATTCTTAGTGCAGCAGGTGTTCCCTTGCACCACGTTGTCTCTTTCTGACAGAGCTGCCTTATAAAATGACTTTTACAAAAGCACCTGCAGCTTGTTAGCAGCCATGTACAACAAGCCTGTTGAGAGGCTGTAACTCCATCAGCTGGTAGTTAGGCCTGATTAATAGAACTAGGTTTCTTCCGTCCCTCTACACAACAGCACACAGGGTGGGTATTCTATCATCTCCAAATGAGAAGGAACAGATGTATTGTCAGGTCGTATATCATGGCTAGTCATTAGCTTTTATTATCTTTATAAAAATGTTCATTTTAAAGCATACCTGGTATTTGGAAGTGTATTGTACATTCAACACACTTCCAATGTTTCTTTTTCTTTTCTTTTCTTTTTCATATTTGAAATAGAGCTTTTCTGTGCAGCCCTGACTGTCCTCGAACTCACTCTAGACCAGGCTGTCCTTGAGTCCAGAGATCTGCCTGCTTCTGCATCCCAAGTGCTGGGATTAAAGGTGTGTGTCACCAGTGCCCAGTGGCATCCGTTGTTTCAAAGCAGCATGACTCTGAGTTGAGTATCTGGTGACTATTGGTGTATTCTTGTATGAGAAGACTGAGTCTAGTGGACAGAAATGGAGGGTCGGTGGTCCTAGAGGGAATTAAATACAGTTACTTCTCAAATCAATCCAGAAAATTCCCTTCATTGCTTCCTGTGCATTCAACACTGGTTTAGGGACTGTGACTTGGTAATTTTCATTTCAAGCACTGTCTAAAGCTGTGCACCTGGTGTAGACATGTATCAGTGCAATAAGACCTACACAATATGGGGGCAGTCAGCATTCCATCATGGACAGGAGTGGAGCTCATGAGATTCTACCCCTTCCTGAAGAGCTACCGACACTAATGGTCAATAGCAGAAGGGGAGTCATTTTTATTAATGGTATAGTCACTGGAAAGTTATCCATGCTCCAGTAAGTAAGGCTTCATCCGTATCATTCTAGCAACCCTCAACGAGGAAGGGCACAAGAAAGAAAAAAATTAGAGCAAATACAAGATACAAAACTAGGGGGAACAGAGGAATGTATGAGAGCATAGGAAGAAGGGTTAGAGTAATCCATTGTCCAAGGCAAATAGCTGGCCTAACTGAATTCTTACATTTTTCTCTAAATGTGGAGAAAAATAAATCAATAAGGTTGTTGATTAAACATTAAGTGGAAATGATAAAAGATGATAATTGTGCTAAAATAAGACTGTGTGGCAGCTTCGTGGTTCTCAGATTTTTAATTAGCAAATCACTAGCTTTCTCAGTTCTAGGTTCTTGTTATTCCTTGAGAATCCTGATACTCTAGAGTTTTCTTGATTTGGAGATTGTTGTGTGTCTGTGTACCCATCTTAACTTTTACTCAACATTTCTCTCGAGGGAGTTGACTTAATGGGAAGAAGCTTACTGCAGAAATGGGGAAGCATTCTTGATGGCATTTGTACACTATCCCTTTATAAAACATATCTCCTAATATCCAGTAATAGGGAAAAAGGTCGCTATTCCATTCAAATACCCAAATTCTGCCACACTGGCCATCATGATGCTGTTGCCAAAGTTCACTTGATCAGGAGTGCTGGCCCTTCAGCCAGGGGCAGCTCTGCTTCTCCATCACCAATGGCTGCCACTTCCTCCTAATCTGCCCTCGCCCACATGGAGAAGGCATGCTTCATTCTTTCTCTTCTTTTATCTGATAGCTCTAACTCTGGAGTCTTCAACCCTACAGCTCGGGATAGCTGTGGATGTAGTTCAGTGCAAAACTTACTTGAAATATTATGAGAAATTTTTTGTTGTTGTTTCTTATTCTTTTGCATTTTTTGTCACCCAGTTGTGTGGTTCTTGAGTACGAACAATATACAAAATAAAGTGAATGTATATGCTCACTATTTGGGCTGGTGCACAACTTCCATTTCAGGGTGGTGTGCAGCCTCCAATGTGTATCTTCCCAGTTCATACAGTATAAGTAGCTCCATAATGTTATATAATGTTATATAATGTTATAGGGGCTGGAGAAATGGCTCAGCAGTTGAGAGGACTAGCTGCTTTTTCAGAAGACTTTTGTTTGATTTCCAGCACCCACATGGTGGCTTACAACTGGTTGTCACTCCAGTCCCAGGGGATCTGACCTGAATCCCTAGCACCCACACACATTGTGTAGGTCTGGCAGCCTGCCTGTCATGTCAGCTTGGGAAGGTAGATATAAGCTGAAGAAAGCTGACTACCTAGATTAGCTGAATTGGTGAGCTCTGGGTCCAAGTGAGAGACCCTGCCTCAATATAGAAGATGGAGAGAGCACTGGAGTCACCTAGCTTCATTCTCTGTCCTATGCACACACTCTTGAACCTGCACACATGTGCCTATGTACATGTAAACATGCATTTCTTTGTAGTTGGTATTGTTATAGACCCACCATGATCATTTGTGTTGTCCATCTACTCCTGGGCGAGGGCCCATCTGTCAGAGCATGACATAAAGAAAACTGACTCCTCATCCTAGCACCACCAACTGTCAATTGCTCCTCAGTCAGGGGTGGGAGCTCTCAAACTCCTTTTCCCATCCATGTTAGGATGCTGATTCTCTTGGTGGTGTGCAGGTATCCACAGCTGCTGTGAGTTTATGAGTGTGGCCGTCCTGCCAAGTCCAGAAGATACTGTCTGACTCCAGTCCTCCCTGACCTCTGGTCCTCCAATCTTCCTACCTCTTCTTCTGTGATGGTCCCTGAAACTCGGGGGTGAGATATAGATCTGCTTTGTCCTTTGACCAGTCACTACACAAGGAATTTTTCTGATGAGTTGTGAGAACTTCCCTAATCTATGGGTATAAAGTGATAGAAAGCTAGAGGACAGTTTGATCCTATGTCCAATTAGCAAAAATAATAGTAGTAGGTTCATTCCTGGGGCCTCTGAGCTCCCCAGCCATGGGTTCTTGGTCAGACTTACAGCACCATGCTGTGCTGTGGAGTGGACCTTAGCTGCAATCAGAAAGTGGTTGGTTACCCCTGACATATGTGCTATTATATCCAGGATGTGATCTTGACACATTGGTCATCATTGTAGCTGACAAGGTTCTCAGATGGGGTGACTGTTGATGACTTCTTCCCATCCCCAGCAGCCTGCTTACCTACTTAGCACCCTCCAGTACAATAAAAGCTTCCAGGAGGGAGGAAGCATCCTGGTCAGTACCAGTTTCTTCTCCATGGCCTGTGACCCATTTTCCCTTATAATAATTTTCATTTTCTTTATTAGTGATACTTGGGATCTGGTCCACAATTTAAAAAGACTCTAACACGGCCCTGTATAATTAGAATTATTGTGTGAAGACTTTCTTTTTTCTTATCTGTGGTGGTAACTATCACAAAAATTACACACAGATCTTGATTTGTTTGTTTTTACTCATCAACTTTTGTTGGTATTTATATATTTAATATGTGGTTCAAGATAATTCTTTTATTTATCTTAAAAGATGGTGCACTTATTTATTTTATATGTATGAGTATTTTGACTGCATGTATCCCGAGGCACGCATGTATGCAGAGGCACACATGTATGCAGTGCTCATGCTGGCCAAAAGAGAACATCAGGTCTCCTTGGTTATAAACAGGTGTGAGTTGAACAGGTGTGAAGCTGAGACTTGAACCATTTCCTCTGGAAGAGCAGTCAGTGCTTTTAACCACAGAGCCATCCCTTCCGCCCTATGCCAACTCTTCATCCAATGTAGCCAAGAGAAGCTAATAGTTTAGACAACCCCTATCTAGCTCACACCACCTTTTGATTTCCCTGTCCAGTATATAGTTAGTTAATTCAACTTGTGCCTAAGCTGGCATGATGAGTCCGTAGACTACAACTGAACACAAAAGAGCACAGTATCAAGCTGGTAGTACATATATAGGCGACTTCAGTACCAGCTTTTATAGTTAGCTGTTGCCAGGATCACAACAGAATCAAGGAGAAACCTGAACTATCTAGAGTACCTGACAAAAAGCTGGAATTAAAGTGTTTAGCCTATAGTCACATACTGGGATGGTATAAGCAAGACACTAAGAGTGGAGATGGCGTTGGCTTCCTCAGTTCCACTTCCCCACTGCAATTATGCACAGGCAGAGGGCAGATTAATGTAGGCACTAGGATGGACTCACTCTTCAGACTAGCTGAGTGGAGCATTCAGATACTCACTGGAGTATTGTACAGTGCAGTCCTGCCAAAGGTCATTTGTGTTCTTTTGGGCTAAGTCAGATGCATAGCCTTTATTCATGGTGTGTCCAGAAATGGATTTATAAGGGACTAAATTTTCAAAGTTTTTCTTTGACTTCTTCATCAGGATGCATTGGCAGACGCACCTGAAGCACTCTGTCCAGGGCCTCAGGTTATAAGATTAGGGGTGGTGAAAGTGCCTAGGCTTGGAAAGACAATGCTGGCCAGACTTCCTGGTTTGGGACTGCAGCTCCTTTCCAAACAGCAGTGCATTCACTGTGCTCAGACTGCTGTGGGGAGGGCAGTTTTTCCAACAGAGACTCCCAGGCAAAGCCTTTGCAGTGGTCAGGCTTACACGCATGCATATACACACACACAATTACATGCACACACACACTCACACTCACACACACACACACACACACAAGTCAGGCTCATTGGCCATGCGAGCATCAGAAGTTTCACACTGAATTAGTGTTACACCCAACATGAAGCAATTTTAGGGTGGAAGATTTATTTAGGCTTATAGTTTGAGAGATCACTGTCAGTCATGGCAGAGGAGGAGGCTCAGGACTGTGCTGACGTGACTATGAAGCTGCCTGCACTCATCTAGGCAGATCAGGAAGTAGAGCCGGGGCAGGAAGTAGGCGAAGATATATACTCCATGCCCTGACCTCCAGCTGTCTACTTCTTCCAGTTAAGCACTCCCACCTTGAGTGTATAGAGCACCTATATACAGCGTCACCAGCGATGAACCAAGTATTGAAACACTACTACAGGGTAGGGGAGCATTTGACATTCAAACCGTAATAGTCAGTTTGTAATAGAAATGCAAAATGAGAATTGCATATTGCTTGAATTTCTTATTGCTGCAGTAAGAAGTCACCATGCATTTAGTAGTTGAAATAACACACATTTATCATCTCATTGGCTTTGGGGTTCAGAAGTATGATATGGGTATAACTTGATTAAAATCAAAAAGTTACCAAGACTGTGTTCCTTTCAGGAATAGATTCTTTTCCATCTTTTTAGCTTATGAAGGTTTCTTGCATTCTTTGGCTCATGGTCCCCTTAGACCCCTCAAAACCAACAATAATGCCAGTTGATTATCACATCCATTATTTCTCCTGTCTCTGTCTTCCACATTGAAGGAATCTATGATCACATTTGATCTGCTCAGATAATACACTACTCTCCCTCCACCTCAAGGTCAGCATATTAGCCACTTTAATTCTGTCCTTTTATCACATAACAAAACCTTTCTGAAAAGTCTAGGGTTAGAATGTGGACAAGTCCCTTGTGTGTAGGGTTGGGGGATTACTTCAATAATCTACAGTGATGGAAGCATTTTTAATGCAGGCTTCTCACTTACATTTATTTATTTATATTTATTCTGTGTGGATATGTGTGTGCATGCTTGTGAAAGTGTACTCATGTGTGTCATGTATCATAGCATGCCAGTGGGTATCTGAGGACAATTTGGAGGAATCAGTTTTCTCCTTCTCTACTGCTAGTCCCTAGGATAGATCTTCAGGCTTCAAGTCTTCAGGCTTGGCTGGAAGCACCTTTACCTGCTGAGTCATCTCCTCCACCCCATTGATGGAAATCTTTTATTCTCCCTTTTATTAAATAGATTTTTTCTCATTCAGTATTGTCATACAGTTTCCCCTCCATCTACTCCTCCCAGTTCTTCTCTTTCTCCTCTCCTATCTGGAACTATTTCATTTCTGCCTCTCATTACAAAAGAATGGTCTTCTAGGAGATAACAACAAAACATAACAAAATTAAAATATTCTAAGATAAAGTGAAAGTTAGACAAAGCAAATCAAAAGGTGGAAAACAACCCCAAGAGAAGGTATCAAAATCAGAGACCCACTCACTCACACATTCAAGAGCCCCATGAAAGCACTAAACTGAAAGCTATAGTATACATTCAGAGGACCTGGTACAGACCTGTGTAGACCCTGTGATTGCTGCTTCAGTCTCTGTGAGTTCTTAGGAGTTTTGCTCAGTTGATTTAGGGGGCCTTGTTCTGATGTCCTCCATCTCCTCTGTCTCTCCCACTCATTCTGCCTTTTCTTCTGTAGAATTTCCCGGGGCTCTAAGGGGAGGAATTCGATAGGGGAGGAATTCGATAGAGACATCTCATTTATAGCTGTGTGATTCAAAGTTTAGAAAGGGATGACATAATGTCTCGCTGTGGTCTCTATTTGCTCCCACCTGCTGTAGGAGGAAACCTCTCTGATGACGGCTGAATAAGGCACCAATCTACGAGTACAGCAGAATATCCTTAGGAGTAATTTTAAAGAAAATGACCAGTTGTTGGGACTGCGGATCACCAGACCCAGAATTTCTTGTGAACAACTTGTTTTCCTCTGCTTTGAGCAGCCTGCAGCTTCTCTGAGCATGAGACCCTGATGGCAGGGGAGTGGTGGGTTCTGATGAGTCTGCAGCTGAAAGATCCTGAGAGCTGGGGCATGGCCATAGCTCTGTATAAGCTTCTCTGAGCACAATAAAGTGGGCATTCTTGGCATTCTTGTCTCAAGGATGTCCTCGTGGCCCCATCGGTCTGTCTGTCTCTGTCTGTGTTTGTATGTTTTAAATTTTCAGCCTTGCTCT
>LOJH01035247.1:13008-28822 GCA_001685095.1 Ellobius talpinus | reverse complement strand
TTATTAACCAATGAAAGTAACACATAGACAGATGACCCTCCTCCATCAATTTGGTCTTGAGTGGACGGTGAATCCAGATGTCCCTTGGTTCCTGCTTGCCTGAAGGAGCATCAAGGGCAATGAATATCAATGGATGAATATAGAGACAGGGTGATGCAGGTGAACAGGATTAAGTTTCTCCTAATGGTAATTATCTCCCCTGACTGCACCCCTTACAGTCTGCTGTGTGCATCCCTTCCCAATTATTGAGATTACCCCCACTTCCAAACCAAAGCCCTTTTGGCAGCCAAGTATGGCCAATGGAAAGGCCATGGGAAGTGATTGACAAGAACCTGTCAGGTACTAGAAGCAATAGACTATGTAGCAGGTGATAATGAGGCTCATCTACCCTTTAGTCCCAGAGAAAGCCAGCCTGGATGAGCCCATAGGAAAGAAAGCATAACAAGCTCTCAACAGAACCAGGAGGAAACAGAACAGCTCCTATAGAATAACTAGGAGTTATAGAATATTTAAAAATCATTGTGTTTCATCCCTACTGCAGAACAATCCCATTATATTTTTCTTATTTTTATGCATGTATACGTGTGTGTGTGTGTGTGGTAATGCATATGTGGAAGTCACAGGACATTTTGCGAGAGTCAAATTTTCCTCCATGTGGGTATTTGGAAATGGAATACAAGTCATCAAGCACCTTAACTCACTGAGCCATCTTCCCCCCCATTGATTTACTAAGGAAACAATTAATAGAAGCGATGTGATCTTTTAACACTTTATTAAATCTGGCATATACAATTCTTCAGAGATCTTACCCACTCTTTGTGAAAAGGTTTCTTTACGTGACGCTGAGTTTTACAAAAGCATCTGAAATATGTACAAGCACACCCAAAAGAACAAGGATGTCAAAAGAATTGAGGTGTCAGGGCCAGACAGACCTGAAAACTTCCTGTGAGTATTATGTCAGATAAGCTACATGTGATATCTGACAAGATAACTGAGCAGGCCATACAATAACTTGTACCTGCGTATATAAAATGGTTACAGGTGTCTTCCCACAACGCTAGTATTTTCATTTCTCACTTTATTCAAGTTGCCTGTCTTTGCATCACTTAATTAAAAGGAGTTCATATGGGATTGGGACATGAAAGAAAGTTCTAGAAGCTTTATAGCAAACTAAGAGACTTACAGAATGGGCTAAATAACTGTGTGTTCCAATACCCCGGTGCCTGTTTATCTTGGATTTACTAGACACTCACAGGTCTAAATCTGGGAACCTGGGCAGAAACAATCTGAGCAAACAGACTCACTAGTGTTTTGGTCCCAGTAATAAAGGGGGCAGAGGTTTCACACTCATCACTAAAATGTCAGTTGTGAGCTGCACATGAAGATTACAAGAGGTGGAATTCACCACCAGTTCCTCCTATGTAGCAATGAAAACTACTTGTTCAATGAAGATCTGGGCTGAAGGGCTTGTGACCAATCCTTTTCCTATGGTGACACTGAATTGAACTTTGCAAAAGTGACATGCATTGTTATATTAACAAAGCATGTGGTCCTTCAAGCCTTGTCACCAATTCCTTGCAGGTTATCCTGGGACTAGTGTCCTTTCAAGCCATCTGGCCTCCCCTAGGAATTTAACTAGCATCAAAGCGTGACAAGATACTAGAAGAAGGGATGGGCCATCCCTGTAGATGTTTGGCACACTGATGGTACAAGCAAGGGTTTCAGATGAGAATGGGTGGTTGCATCAGTAAAAATGAACACCAATACCATGTGAATTGAGAGAGGAGAATCGTAGACAGTGAGCTAAGAGCAATATGAAAAGCACCAAGTCATGAGACTTGGCCCATGACCACCACTACTGAACACTGGGCTGTATTCAGAGGCTTGACTTTATGGGTGGCCCAATGGGAAAAGAGATCTTGTAAGTGCTGAGTTGGCCACTGTGGAGACAACAGATGTGGAAGAAAATCCATAACAGTACAGTGGGAATCGGAGCCACTGGTAGTTTTCCATGTGGCAACCCATAGACCACTAAGTCCTCATAGATACCTAGAAGTAGCTCCTTACTAAAATATGGGCCATCTGCTCACAAGTACCCTTGGAAACTTCTCATTGGGTTCAAATAATGTCTGGTCACAGGGGAGGCAACATAGACTGGAAAATAGCTAAGGTTCCTGGCCTTCCAGTGAAGTGTTCTGACATTTTGTATGCTGTCCAATTGTGCAAGGGCTGTTCTCAATTATAGCCACAGAGGAGGGTTGCTATGGTGGAGCAAATACATAAATCTACCTGTCCTGTACAAGACTGATAGGGAGATTAATAGGACCTATGCCTGGAAGTGAAGGGTGCAACCAGGCTCACACCCATGTGAACAATGCCACAGGCCTCTGGCAAGCATGTTCCTGTAAGCGACAGGTAATGTTACTATCAAGAGCCTTACCCAGCTCAATGTTATGTATGAGTTCTCTGAAGAACCAACAAGGTCAGTCATTTCACAGGCACCAATGTGCAGAACTTGGCTGAGGACATCTAGGACCAATGGCGTGTCTGCCTGCCTGCCAACCTTATAGAAGTTTGGTGAGTTGAAAGGAAAACTAAATAAAAAAAATAATTTGAATTAACATACCTTACAGGATGGAAAAGACAATTCCAGAAGTCACTGGGAATGAAATGAAAACCTCAGTGCTGGGGATAACTGTCTAAAAGGAGTTGGACGTAGATGCCTCTGTAGCTTCCCCAATAACTCTGCTTCTTGCTACTGCTATAGGCTTCACTGTATGGCTAGATGGTAAGGCTTTATTACTAAAGACACTGAACCTTTTGGTTTCTGGCATGAAAAATCAAATTGGAAGTAAGCCAAAAGCTAACATTCATATTGATGGAAGGTCCTATGTGAGCTACCGAGGGGATAATTGTCACAATATGGGAACACTATTAGTATGCCAGACAAAATGTGCCTACTGGTGCAGCAGTGGCATGGCATACACACACAACAGAAGGCCTTTTTGACTAGGCTTAGCACCCAGTCCATGGTGGAAATGTCCCTATTCGGTGTTACAAGTCATAATTCATGGCTAAGGAAGCAGTAGACCTTCATAGACAAGCTGGTGAAAAATAGAGATGATATCCCTGTCGGACTGTTTTCAAACTATTGATGTTTATGCCACAGGTAATTCCTTGGTCTTGTTGGCCTTGGTCAGGGAAGCCTCTCTTTACAGTGGGCAGTGGCTGTAGTGGAAACTCACCACTGGTTAAAGTGTTCAAAATAAGGGATGGTTACCATGGCATTGTGGCCTAAGGCTCAGCCACAAATAGAAGAAAATAAAGAGATGTGTATAGTATCCCCTCCAAGTTGCAGGAACATCACGGAAAAAGAAATGGATGGGTGATAGAGAAGGCTGTCTCCCCATAATGTAATCATTAGGATCTTAATCAGAGCAACCCGAGTTGCCCTTAGCAGACCCTCAACAAGGTAGGGCCAGAAGTCATGTTTTCACAGAATAAAGGGTGGGGAGGTCATTAGACCCTCACCTGAGTTTCTAGCCACCCGCTCCCAACAACCGCTTGTCAACAGCTGCATTTAATCCTGCTCAGTTGTTCATGGACTCAGGAAGCACTAGAGTGTTGAAGGTTATCTGAAGACAAGACCCCACCCGTACAGCTTTAAGGAGACCATTTCCATGTTGCGGGTAGGATTTTTTAATGATGAAACTATTGGGGGGGAGGGTCATCCGCAACCTACAAATAAGCCAATGAAGTCTTTGGGTCGCTGAGCTAGGCTCGTGTGGAACCATTTCTTTTGTCTTTGGCTGGTACCCTATCTGAGATGAAGAGACATTTGTTCACTTCTCCCCCCAAAAAGTAGCACAACTTTCTGGAAGAATAGTAATCACCTCAAGAAAACCAACCAATCCCTTCAAGCAATAAGGATATTCTCAAGATCACCTGAGAGAACTAAGACTTCAACAGTGACCAATCAGATCACACCATGATGAGGCCTGCTTAATTATGCATACTGCTCCCTTAACCCTCACCCTAAATTTATCTCTATTCAAATCTAAATCCCTGGTCAGAACCCTGAAGATGGATCTGAGGTCACTGGACTACTTCTTATGTACTTCGCAAGATAGCACACCAGTTAAATCTTTCTCTGATTTCCACCATTACTGGTCTCTGGACTTGGAGGATTGGGACAGATAGCCACATTCAGTGTTTTGCAGTTGGCAGAGCTGGAATTTTTCAGCCTACAATACTAGTATTACCTCCTTTGAATTAAGTGTCATCTTTTGCCATATTTACACACACTTCAGTAGACTTTCCAGTAGAATTTTCTGGGCTGATGAAATATTCTATACTTTGTATAAAATGGGAGCCACTGCCCACATGTGGCTCTTGATCACTTAAGATGTGACAAGTGTAAATAAATCAGAATTTTAATTTGATTAAATTTGCTTATAGTGAAGTAGCACCTTTTCTTTGACAGTGCTTATGTGCATACTAACCAGACATTTGTAGTACGGTCATAAAAGCAGAAGCTACGTACTCCTTTGGCAATATTTCCTAATGACTTGGTGATATCCAACTTTGAAGAAAAGCAGATGACGATCTTGATATCAGTGTCTTGGTTCCTTTCCCTGTTGTTGTGATATCCTGGCAAATGCAACTGAAGGAAAAAGTAGTTTAACTCATAAAGGTACAGTCCCGCATGGCAGGGAAGCTATAGCAGGAGGAACATGAAGCATCTGGTCACATTATGTCCCCAACCAGAAGATGAGATCAATGAATGTCTATATGCTACTCAGATAATTTTCTACACCTATAATGTTCATGACCCAACCAATGAATGATACCACTCACAGCGGGCAGATCTTTCTAGTTCAGTTGATGCCATCAAGACAATCCTTAGTGGGAATGACCAGAGGCCCCATCTCCCATGACTCCCAGCCTCCCAGGGCATTCTAGATTCTGTCAACTTGACAATTAATACCAACATTCACAATCAAGAACCCTTCTACCTTGAGGAAAATTTCCACCTGCCTACTTCTGAGTTCAACTCTAGCTTGTTTCTGCCCGTGTGCACACTTCTCCAGAATCACATAGACTCATACCTCATTAGACGAGACGTGGAGAGGAATTTACCTCACCTCTGGTTGCACATTTGAAACACAATTAATAAAAACTCAGAGAAGGAAATTAGGGTTCAACCTGAAGGTCAGAAAAGCAAAACAGCCAGACACTGGCTCTTACTTCTATCTCAGTCTGAAATGGTGCTCCTGCCTCCAAGAATCTCAGAATAAGACTTAGCATGAAATCTGTCTCCTCCCATTTTATAATCTCCTCTAGGACTGGGACTAAAGGCTTGCACCCCTGGGATTAAACGCATGTATCACCCGGGTTCTATGGCAACTAGTGTGGCTGCTGGGGTTAAAGGTGTGTGTTCCCACTGCCTGGTCTGTAAGGTTGACCAGTGGGACTGTTTTCCTCTCTGATCTTCAGGCAAGCTTTATTTATTAGAAGACAAATGAAATGTTACTACACAGATTCTTATCTGGTTTCCAAGAAGATATATCTTGACTTCCTGTTCCCAATTGACTTTAGGTGGCTTGATACCTCCTAAAATGCTTCATGGAAATTGGAATTTTCAAGTAAGAGGTACCTGGTGACATGAACTTAATAGAGGAGACCTCACCCCAACCAGTGTTATTTATTTTCCATTTTCAGAGGGAGTGTAACACCTGTGGGACCATATATAACCCACTCTCTCAAGGCCTCAGATTCCTCACTTGCAAAAACGAGAAGACAAGAATCATCTTACCTTTGAAGTTCTCTCTGTGTAAGATCACTTTGCCAAAATCCAGGCTTCATTTCAACATCACATTAAAGACATTTTGTCCCCTGTATGAAACAGTCTTCCATTCCTGGTGTGATCTACACTAGAGAAAACAAAACAAACCAACAAAAAAATTAGATCTAGGACTAAATTTTGACTCTTGTTCTCTAGCTTGGGGGTATTTGTGGTCGCTGACTTTATCTTTTTTGATGGCATCAGTGAGGCTATCCTTCATACAATAGGAGACACAGTTAAGTACTGGGTAAACATTAGAGTTGTACAAATGGTTAAACGTTTCTAGTCTTCCTTTCTTACATGCAAAATCCTGATTTTCTTCTGGCTTACATTGAATGACTAAGAGATTTAACATAACGTTTAGAATATGTACTGCCAATTTTAAGAAATCATAGTCTGCTTGGAAGAAAAATAATGTTGACCTGTACTTACTAATCACGCTCTGACAGGTACATGCATGCAGTCCACAGACAGAATCCTAGAGATTTACCTCTAGTTATCCCACTCAGGAGCAGGGCACATCTCACTTACAGCAGACAGCCCCCCATGGGGCCCTTAAATTCTGTTCACTCAGCTTCTAGCATGCATTCTTCTCAGTAGTCTTCGTGTGGACCAGAACGACTTACAAATATGTCTTCAATGGAAAAACAGCATTTACAGAGCAGAGAGAAACAACTCGAGAATGGCTGCCTGTTTGTTCTGCCAAGAAGATATGGGTCAATGCCTTGATTCCTGTAATCTAAAATTATAAGTCATGGGTAGCCTCAACATTTAATTCTTATTCTGGATCCAATTTAGTGTTAGCCTCAGAATGAGCTCTGGATCGTATCAACAGAGCAGAAGAGTGTGGTACCAGTTGCATTATGGATGCTAGAATATGACAGACAGCATGCAGTCCCAAAGATGAGAGCTGGATCCTCCCTACTCCATGATGTTCATGAAACTCCCTCTCTGACATGCTAAAATTTTTAACAGAGAGTATTAAGAGCCACAGTGGGGACCCCTGCTTATCTATCGTGACTTTTCCAAATGTTTCATTCTCCAAAGATTTCAATAAGCAGGGCCTAAGTACTCTCACAATATGAAACTTATTTATCTGGCAGACCACTAAGAATCCCAAGGTACATTAACTCTCCCAGGAAACAAGCACAATCCGTTCTCCTGAATGGAAGAGGATGAAGTCATCACAGAGGGAGACGGCGCCCTCTGTACCTAGGATAGACTTAGCCATGGAAACCGGGGCTGCATCCAGAACAAAGGTGTTAATGAGCTCCTAGCCTGTGTCTAAGCAGCATGTTCTCCATGCCTACTTTTTCATGCACAAGCTCCTAGCCTCAACCCTTGGTTCTCACTTGTTCCGGCTACAACTCATACTGCGTTGACTGCATCAGAGGCTCACGTTCTGCTCACAGCCTTGACTCACATGATTGCCTCTTCCCCTTTCAGGCTTTTGTCGGTATCCAGTCAATAAATAGACCTTAGATAGCTGCTCTTGTACCAACAAGAGAGCCCACAGGATTAAAACCTAAAACCAAGATTTCTTCGCCTTTGAATTCACATAAAGAGAAAAAAGGGGCATTAATTAAATCATTTTCCAACCAGTTTTTTAAGACTTTGAGGTTAGATTTGGGAGGAAAAAAGAAGCATTAATTAAATCATTTTCCAACCACCAGCTTTAAGGCCCTGTGGTAGAGTTAGTGCACCGGGAAATGAGAGGCTAACAATAACAATAGGTCAGGCCAGAGAGGACTTTGCCTAAGGATGGAATCCTGCCCACTCGCACTGCCAAGATATTAACGCACATCCTTCACCTTCATCTCCCAAGATATCTCAATCCTGACCCTCAATGCTTCTGGCCGAGATTTGATTGCCCTGGGCTTTCTGAGAACAGCAATATGAAAAAAAAAAAAAAGAAGGGAACAATGTGTCCAATAGTTTGATGGCAGACAAGGGCTTTTGCCTTTGGCAATGTTCTTCACTAGTTGAAAGATTTAAAGATCTTTCAACTCCAGCATACCGCTCTGACTTTCACACTTTCTCAGAACCCCCTTCTCAGCATCTCGCTCTCTAGCTCTAACGCTGTTCTCTTTAAGGTCATCCATGTCCTCATGCTAAATAAATCTTAAGGCAGCTTCTCTGTTCTCGCCCTCCTTTACCACACCCTCCTTCCTCTCTTGCCTTGCAATTTGTGAGCTCTGTTGTCTCCATTCGCTGCATTCCTGCCACTTCTTCCCCCCCTCCTTTATGCCCTAATGGCTTTGTTATTTCACTCTTCTTCTCCAGCGTTGAGTTTGTCCTTCAGTGTCTGTTTTCTTTATTCTCCTTGCATGTCCGCAGCCATCATTTCTGTTCCCCTGGAGCTCCCCAGAGGCGCTTGATTTTAAGTCAGGCACAGCTGCGGACACTGGCAGAGTCCTCTCTGCTTTGTAGAGATACCAACCCTGGCATCCACACACTTAGGACAGAGCAAATGCCTCCGTGTTTGGTGATAGATGGCCCTATCATTATAATGCTGACTCATGTTTGACTTCATAATGAAATTCAAAGTCATGCTCACTTGAAATTCACTTTCTGTCCTTTAGGGATATCTTTTGACAAACCCAATACAGATCTTCTATCAAAGCCCCTTCCAAATATTTTCTTCCATCTCTTTCTTGTGCACTTGTTACCATTGAATTTTAATGGCATCTACTTGGGTTGACCATGTGTCCTCCCCATAGAACTCACCACTTTCCTTTCAGTTACCTTCTGCCCCAGAGTCACAAGAGCACCTGAAACAGGGTCCTCATTTTTATTAATGAAGACATTAGCCCTCATTCAACCCATAACAGATTCACACGGAACGATAGACTGCAGTGAAGGATTTGACATACAATGTGAAGACACAGTTGAAGAGTCTGCCCATGTGGACTGGGAGAATACAGTGAGAATTTGATGATAAACAAAGGGTAAGAAGCGGTTAGCTGTTTCCTAGGAACAGGAAAGAGGTGTGTAATGTTCCTATAGCAGGAAGAATCACAATGCATTGAAGATTGAAAGAAAGAGGTACATAACTGGATGCAAGAGAACTGCGGTTTGGAGACACCTAAGAAATGAAACTGAAGTCAAGCCAGGTATGGACTCACTAGCCAGGCCAGGAACAGTCATTTTATCATAAATATACAACAGTAAGTTAAATCTTTCATTATTGAAATTGCCATCTACTTAAAAGCCATTGGGCGTTGGAGACAGAGTGCTCAGGAATGAACTCCAAGAAGGCAGGCAAGACACAAAGGTCATAGCAATAAAAGTTGTCAGTGTTGATTTGAGGAAATTATGACCAATAGTAAATTGAAATTTTGTACTTTTCTCCTTCACATGGAAAGATCAAATGGTCTAGTGAAACGGGAATCCGGATCTCTAACTTTGGGACTAGAAACAAGGCTCAGTGGTTAGGAGCACTTATTCTTGTCAAGGACCCAAGTTCAGTACCCAGCACCATGTGGGTATCTTACGGTGTTTTGTAGCTCCAGAGGAGCCAAGGCCCTCTTCTGATCTCTTCTGGCTCTGTAGGCACGCGGTGCATGTACATGCACACAGGCAAAATACGCATACATGCAAATTTAGTTATATACATGGATAGATAGATCTCCGGCTTCAACTTGAGTTCTGTATTTTCTTAGTAACTTGATTCACTCATACAGCAGAAAGAACCTTCTTAGATCCATACTTAGATAATTACAAAAATAATCATCAAAGAAAAGGCTAGATAAATGTATCATTGCTGTATATGTTGATGTTGGAGCCTATACAGGGGAAAGAAAATATATTTATTGAAACATATCTAAATACCATTCTAGAGATGCTGAGGGTGTAGTTCAATGAGTAGAGCACTTACCTAGCAAACACAAAGCTTGACTAGATCCCTGACACTGCATAAAAACAAGATGTGGAGACACAGTCCTATAATGCGAGCACTCGGGAAATGGAGGCAGGGGGATCAGAAGTTCAAGGTCATTCTTGGCTACCTAGCAAGTTCAAAGCCAGCCTAGGGTATGTGAGACCTTGTCTTAAAAAAAAATAACAATAATCAGAAAACTATCTTTTCTCGAGAAACGAAAATGAACAACCATAATAATGATCTCTGTGATAACACCACACCTGAAACAGAAATTTGGGGGTGCAGCCAACCTCAACTGAGAAGCCAAGGGCAGAGCGTGGTACAGTCAGTTCACCCAAGGCCACAGACAATCAGCTCCTGGCTGCTCATGACCTCATAACCACGTGTTGGTTCAGGCTCCTACAAGTTGAATACAGTCACGGGCAGCAAGCAGTAAAGCAAGGATTCAGTGACTGCTACCTGCATGTGTTCTGGCCTTATAGCAGCATCTGGAGATGCCAACTGGCACTCACCTCCAACTCCATCTTAAAGAGCAGCTAGCTCTGCTTCGTGCCCCAGAAGTTGCCCCACTCTTCTTTAATCTCTTTAAAACACTATCCTTGACTTAGCAAACATATGTAACAACAGAGCCCCCACACCCACCGTTGTCCCTGCCCTCCCCACTATGCCTCTGCAAACCTCTTAAGGCACAAATGCAAACCAGTCACCAATCATCCTTTTAGGGACTCATAGGGCAACCAGCCAATTGGCTGCCCTCGGGTTATTCACACTGCAATAGGAAACTAATTTCTTGCTGCAATTATCCTTAAATTTCTACTGTTTACCCCCCCCATAAAGTAATTGCTGCTGTAAAGCACCCTTTCCCACACTGTCCAGCACACATCTGTAAATTCTAAGAGTGATGGGGTGAGCTGGACGCCAGTTGGCTTTGGGAGAAGGAATGGCAATGAGCCAACTGGAAGCCAGTTTATTATTCACGGTGGAATTGAACTTGAACTTTTTGTTGCAAATACCCTTGCATGCTCCAGTGCTTACCTTGCCAGTATACAAATCGGATCTCTATTGGTAATAAGTCCACGTTTACAACTAGCTGTGCACTGGTGTGGAGGGACAGGAAAGGAAAGAAAAGACCCCAGATATTTACCAAAGGCCAAATGGTGTTTAGTGTTGCCAATTGCCCACAGGGATTATTTTATTATTAAAGGGACCTACAGAAGTGAATGAAATAGGTTTTCTTCATCTCAATGATCTGTAAAGAGATATCTGACTTCAAACGGCTTTCCGGTTTCCCATCACTGTGCTTCCATGAACACAATGGTTTCCCTTCAAGTAACAAGGATGCCTAGTGCTTACTGAGAGCCCTTTCCTAAGCAGCACACATCTTCAAAATGATTGGGCTTTTGTTCTTTGAGCAAACTTCTCTTTCCCTGCCTGGAAAATCTTTTTCCTGCTCCTTTTGCTATGCACTGAACTAAAACAAGATAAAAGCTATAAATCTCTGAAGACCAAAGTCAAGTGGGAGAGAGGATACCTTAAGACTATGATGTAAAGTCTATCGTTCACAGACAAGAGACTAAAATGAGTTCCGAGTTACAGAGATTAGAGCTTGGAAGGTCCCAAGAATGAACGCTTTTTGATATGTCATAGACTGTCCCTCTCTGCCCCTTCCCTGACTGCAGCTCCTTCAATGTCCAATATAAATAGTGAGTAGCTTCGTGACTATGTGATCCTCAGGGCCCAGTACCCATCATCACTGCTTATATTTCCCAGTGTTGCTTAATGTTCAAAAGAGTATGTAATAGATTCCTGCCCCTTAGTGACTCTCCTTGTGTCTGGCACCCTTTGGAGAGAGTCAAATGTGTCCAGGACACTGGGTTCCATAGTGTTTGCCACAAATCCCTGTCACCTTAACAATGCCATGGACAGGCTCACGGTGGAATGTTTTATGAGCAACAGATAAAATAGACTATCAGAAAGTTTGCCACACTTTTGGGCCAGTGATAGACAGGTCTGTCTCCCCCATACACATCCCAAACCACTCTCTGTGCAGGCTTCTCTAAGGTCATTAGTCTTCTTCTTTATCCTTTGGAAGAGTCCCTAGAAAGTAAATAGACTCCATCAATGTTTCTTGAGCAGGACGTTTAAAAATTCAAACTAGAGCTGGGCAATGGTGTTGCACATCTTTAATCCCAGGACTCAGGAGGCAGAGGTGAAGCAGAACGTGCCAGATTGGGGGGGGAACATGAATAAATAATACCTCACTAGCTTCGGATAGAGTATACTAAGGTTTTTCTTTATTAAAAGGGAACTTGCAGATCACAGCGAGGAAATAGAAACAGGTCTGGCCTACGGGGAGAAGAGGGGCCAGCGGGCAGGACCGCAGCTTTTTGGTACCCAAAACCACACCTCAACCTGGTCCAGCCTCTTAAAGGCCATTGGCTGAAGGTGGTTCCCCATCACAGAATCAGGCAGATCTCTGTGAGTTCGAGTTCAGCCTGGTCTACAGAATGAGTTCCAGAATAGCCAAGGCTGTTACAAAGAGAAAACCTGCCTCAAAACAAAAACAAAACCAAAAAACAAAACAAAACAAACAAAAGTAGTCTATGACTTGACGAGCATGCATGAAGCCCTAGGTTTGATCTCGAACACAGTAGAAGTCAGGTGTGATGGCGTGAGCCTCTAAAAACAACACTAGGAAGGTGGAGGCAGGAGGATTAGAAAATTAAGGTCATTCTCAACTGCATAGGAAGTTTAAGACAAGCCTGAGTTACATGAGACCATGTCTCAATAATAATAATAGTGAATTAAGCTTCAGAGCAGTCAATTAATTGTCCACACCTCTAACTGCACAGGAAGGCAACGGGATCACAAGGCGTGGCTTGATTGAAAGTAAATGTCAAAAGCCTCTAAATAAATCAATGAAAGGCCAACCTGACAACCAACCTACAGCAGGGCATGAACCAACACCAAAAAGTTGAACGACCCTCTAGATTCCCCTTCTACAGTATTCTGGCTGAAAATGATGAATGACTTAGGCAGCTGAGCAAGAGAAACCAAAGCCAACATGTGTGAGGCAGAAGTGTGAGATAAAACAAGGCACCCAAGCTGTGAGGAAGAAGGAGAAATATGTAGGAACTCAGGTGGAGAACATAGTGGTTCATCTCCAGAAGCAGAAGGAGGTGAGAAAGTCATGCAAACAAAACAGAGAAGACAAAGCGCTCTGTGTCACAGATGCCACGTGGCCCTCCTTGCTGCCTGGTCTCCTGACTACTTTCCACTTGTGAACTAAAGGCATTATTGTCTTCTAATAAACCAGTCTTTCCTTAAAGTCATTTAGGTAATTTTCTACTCCCTGGAACCTTGACAGCCGAATAAAAACAAACGTCAAATAGAAAATAATTCTCACCATGGAAAGTTCACTAAAAGAGATGGGGGTGCTTTTTTCAGTTTCTTTTAATGGGTATTTAGTTTATAACAAGCAGGCTTCCCATATAATCCCAAGTTTTATTTCATGGAGGCAATAAGGAAAGTAAGGGGAAGCCTGGGAACAAATATATTTCTCGTGACAACGTTCTGCTTCGAGTCTCTTTATGGGAAAAGGATATTTTGAACCATCTTCACCATTAGGTTATCAGAATCTTAAAGTTTTCAAGGTCATAAACCGGGGTGTCTTCAGGCACATGACTCAATAGCTTCCCACTGCATCAGGGCACGAGTGTGTACAAGGGCTTGACAAGTCGCTGTCCTCAAAAATGAGAACTATCTGTGAATAGTCACCTGTCGTTACAGGCGCAGAAGGTGCATGCAGAAAGCAGCAAGCTAATCCGGGGAAGAGGTAACAGTCAGTGATGTGAGGAAAGTTTATCCTAGCAATGTTGTTTTCAGATTTCAAGCCTGACTTTGATTAGAAGATTTAAACCCTTAGAATAACTGACCCTGAGTTTTCCTTCTCAGATTTATGAAGTTCCTGCCTTTACAAAAAAAAAAGTAGATGTTGTTAAAAGACTGTAAAATTTAACAGCAAACAGGTTGCACACTTAGGAATAGACTAAGCACGATTAGCACTTGCATTCCCCCCACGCCTATAAATAATTTAGTTTCCTTCCCATGTCTGCAAATTTCATTAGACTGGGGAGGGAAGAGGGGAAGAAAAGAACAAAGAAAGGCCTTCTGATTTTCCCCTATTGCGAATTTCAAATCCAGTCTCTCAATTGGGGTCTTTGTACAGAAGAGGGACTGGGGCAGGGGGCTGTGTAAGCAGAATTAAAATGATTCCAGCCCTGAGTCATCAGGCCCTGGTTTTGGCAAGAAACTTTGTTTACATGGCTCTGGAATTCACCTGCTAAAATGTAAGTAAAGATGAATATGATAAATTGATATGTGCTTGCACTGGGGAGAGTGAACATACAAATGTGCTATGTGTCTGTGTTTATGTGTGCACATGTTTGTGTGTCTAAGTATAAATGTGCCTATGCATTTGTATATAGACATGTGTGTATATCCGAGTCTGTGTGACTGGATATATGTGTGTATGTGTCGGTGTGCCTGAGAAAGCATGTATCTATGTCTCTCCCCTCTTCTCTTTCTCTCTCCATGTGTGTATGCATGCACATTCACATGCATGCACCTGTATTTGTGTACATGTCTGTGTGTCTGTTTATCTGGTGTGTGTGTGTATGTGCATGTGTCTGTATGTCTGTGTATCTCTGTGTCTATGAACCCATGCAACATGCAATATGCTTCATATGCTTTTCCACATTAAGTTTTAGTGATCTCAGAACAAAGGATTTCTGTTACTCCAATACTTTTAAGATGTATACACATTTTTACTTTGTTATTAGTTCTTTGGGAATTTTATACAGTGTGCATATTAGCATCATTCCCTAGCTTCTTCCAGTTCCACCTCCCTTCCTACCTACCCAATATTGCATCCTCTTTTTTTTGTTCTTAGCTAGCAAGTGCAATTTGGGTTGCCCATATATTCTTGAATGTGGGGTTTTCCCCTGGAGGATGGTCAACTTCCCAGGGGCCACACTCTTAATTAAAACTCTCTCTCCCTTTTTCAGCAGCTAGCAATTGCCAATAGCTCCTTGGATATGGAGGAGACTCTGTACCCAACTTCCCTTAGTTGAAATTTTGCCTGGTCTTATGTGTGCTGCCGTAACTGCTGTGAGTTCATATGTACAGAAGCACTGTTGTGTCTAGGACACCATTGTGATATCCACCTCTTCTTTCACGGTGATCTCTGAGCCTAGGAAGGAGGTAGCATGACATAAATTTCCTATTTATGGCTGAGCAGTCTCTTATTCTCCGCACTTTAACCATTTAGGGGGTGGGGTCAGTATTAACCACCATCTATTACAAACAGTTGTCTGATGAGAGTTGAATGATACATTAGACTATGGGTATAATGTGTCATTAGAAGTCAGTTTAATACTATGCATATTGGTAGAATAATAGTAGGAGCTTCTCCCTCTAGGGCCTAGTGTTGCCATAGGTTCTGGTCCTGATAATGGCATCAGGTGTGGTGTGGAGTTCACCTTGTAGAGGGGAACTTATATTCAATTAGAAAGTGGTCTGTTACTCCCAAGACATCCATGCCACTGTTATACCAGTGGGCCTGCCTTGCCAGGCCATTCAATATTGTAGGACAAAAGGCTCAGGATTTACATCAGGGTAAAAGTGTTACTTTGTTCCCTCCATTAGCATTCAAAGCACCTTCCCATAACTATTAAAGTTAGCCAGTAGGAAGATGTACGTACTTTAAAATGGTAGTTTACTGTTTCTTAGAAGCCAAAGACAAATATTAGAGGGGGGAGAATGTTTGGGGAATGGGAAATTCCAGAAATACCGAAGAGGGACTATTCCCCTGAAGTCTCTTGACCCCTCCTTCTTCCTGTCTCTCATTTCTCTTTAGAAAAAAAAACTTTGTCTAAACATATTTGATAGTTCTGGGGTTTATGTTCACTTCTTGTAGAGGTCCATTTGAAAAATGTAAAAGGAGAGGTATCCTTTCCCATGACCTATATATTCCCAAGCGAAAGAAAGAAAGAAAGAAAGAAAGAAAGAAAGAAAGAAAGAAAGAAAGA
>LOJH01035247.1:0-12885 GCA_001685095.1 Ellobius talpinus | reverse complement strand
AGAAAGAAAGAAAGAAAGAAAGAAAGAAAGAAAGAAAGAAAGAAAGAATCTCCTACATAAAAGTTATTGTTTTACCATTTTTAGACTCATATAACCATAGCAATCATTAACTCATAACCTGTGACCTATACAAGACCTAACCTTTCAACAGTCAGTCATAGGAAAGGAGAGTCTCACAAGGCCCTCTTCTTTCCCTCAGTACTATTTGCTATCAGTAGATGCTGGGGAGGAGGAATTACTGTCTTCAGTTGTGTACACACTCCTTGAACCCACCAAGCTCTAAGGGATAGGATATCTCCAAACCCTAAGTCACACAGCTCTAGTAAAACTCAGTGGGTCACAGGGAAAATGAATAAACACGAACATGAAAGAGAGATTTGTGGGAAGTGGGTAGATAGACAGGAGTGGTAAGGATAAGGGATTGGCAAGCATTGTGAAGGATGAATGGGGTGTTTCTTCTTAATGCACTCGGAGATCTAGTTTTGTAATATAAGCAAAAGCTTTGAAAAAAACCTGTTGCTAAACAATGTGAATAATTTTGTTTGTTTGTTTTTTCGAATCAGGGATTTTCTGTATAGCCCTGACTGTCCTGTCTATAGAACAGGCTGACCTTGAACTCACAGAGATTTGCCTGCCTCTGCCTCCTAAGTGCTGGGATTAAAGAAGTGGGCTACCACCACCCAGCAAGAATGATTTTAATACTACCAAAGGCATGTTTCAAAATGATTACAGTAGCAATTCTATATCATGGATATTTTATAACAATGAAAGTTTTCCAAAAGCACATCCAAACCCCGTGTTGCAGGTGCCAACACCTAAGGGTACTGTTACCACAGTGAAGGCGAAAACCATTGACTGCAACATTCAGTGTGGTCACTGGGAACAAGTTTTCAAGGGAACTGTGGTTGGGAGACCACATCCAGTGTCTGGAGCATGAGTATGCTCCACCAGTCTTATGGGTAATATTAACGTTCTCTCTTTCTAAACTTTTAAACTAACCAAATGAAAACATAATAGTAATAAGTCATCCTGTCACTAAAACCCAGTATCTTTGACATTTGTACACATGGCATAATAACCTTTACAGGTGTCCAAAATTAAATTAGTACTCATAAAATGTATCATCTTCTTTGTGTGTGTGTGTGTGTGTGTGTGTGTGTGTGTGTGCACATGTTCTTTTATACAGTATGCGCTTGTGGAGGCCAAAGGGCAACTTTAAGTACCATTCCTCAGGTGCCGGCAATGTGTTTTTCAAGACAGGATCTCTCACTGGCCTGGAGTTCTCCAAGTAGGTGAGATAAACTGGCTTGCAAACCCCAGGGAAAGGCCTGCCTCTGCCTCCCCAGCACTGGAAGTACAAGCCAGTGCCACCACTCTAGGCTTTTTTATGTGGGTTCTGAGGAGTAAATTCTGCTCCTGTGACCTACTGTGCCTCACTGATCTTGCTGCACCAGCCACCTTGGTACCCAATGCTGCAAGCAAAGCACTTTTACTAAGCGAGCCAGCTCCTCAGCCCAAGTTTGCTTTGCTTTTCTTTTTTTAATTATCAAATGGCAAAATACTTTCAGAATGATCAAATTCAGCTTCAACTAGAAAAGTTGTAATATTTTTCCACAATCTTATTTTTGAAAAAAAAACCAAATGTCTTTAAAATCCCAACAAACCCCTTCACTGTCAATAATTCTTTTTCTTTTGTATGCAGTTTGGTTAGTGACCCTCAATACTCATTTTTGGAAGAAAAGCAGTAAAGTGAGAAACTGCTTTCTTCCATTAGAGACCTGTTTATTTTGCAATCAACAGAAGATCAGGGAGGCATTTTACAAACACAACCAATGAGGGGGCAGTAGTGAAATTGTTGGGAACCTACAGCTTGCTTAAATGCCTCCAGAGGAAGTTATGGGGCAGCATGCATCAATCAGCCTGTGAACATCTTGTGTATAAGTCAGGTTCTAAAGCGTTAAATTCCTTTGTGTTTCCAAACACAGCGCAAATGTCTATCTCTTCTCCAAAAGAGTTGCATAATTAATAAATTTCATATCATTGAACCAATTCTTTGCTCGTTTTGCTTGCGAGAGTCAAAGTTTATTTTCCCGTTCTCTCTTTGAAGACTGACACTTGTGATCTATGGCGGGTGACAGTCCAGGAATTTGACCAAAATGACAGTCCACGCCCTATAAGCAGCTGTCGGCTGGCTACAGTTTGGCCTTTTGTGCGCATCTAGTGCAGTACAGCCAATGGAAAGAAGTAGTCACAGTCAAGCTTGCCATCAGTCCACAGAGGATATTTGCATGGGAAGTCAGAGACACCCACGGCATACCCAGGAGAGGTCACTCCAGTTTCCAGAAGTTTGAAAACAGGTGCTACTGCATTGACAAACGCTGCATGGAGTAAAACTTCTCTGCAAATATTCTGTCTGATTTCACCACTTGCTGTTCCTGCTCCACCAGCCTATCGTGCCTAACTGATCTTTCGTCCTTGATGGTCACCACCTGTGATCAAATTACCCATAGCTAACATATTATATGACACATTGCATGGACACACCCATTCATTCCCGTGACCTTGAACCTTTCATAAATGTATCATTGCAGTGTTCAGCTGAATCTGGTGAGGGCAGGAGGAGGGACTTTGGTTTTGTTTAGGTTTTTGTGGTTGTCCTTCCTGAAGAACTCAAATTACAATAAAGTATTCTAAACCAGTGGTTCCAAAATTTCAAATTCTTGGTCCCATCTGAGAGGAGTCTGACTCAAACTCTATACAGTAGAGTAGATACCCTGATCATACAGTCACAGACCATGCTGCAGACTCAGTGTCGACACTCTCTCTAGTCACTTGGCTATTACAGCAAGACAGTAGTATCCTGAACTATAGGAACTCTGCTTTGGAAGCCTCCTCCCTGATCGTTACTTCCTGATTCTACTGCCAGGAAAAGAAAAATATTCAATGAATTCTGTAGAAGTGACTGGCAAACCCCAGTTCTCTTTTTTCATCTTTTTTTCTATTTCTGCTTTATTTTTTGCTGTTCTTCTCTTTCTCTTTATTGCTATTCTTTCTTTAAAATTTCACCTGTATTTCCACCATAGGATAAAATGGGCTTTTCTAATACAGCCGACCAATCAAAACTATGGTTGCTGCCTTGGAGGCCCATCATTAGAAAATGCATTCTCAAGAGCATGGAGATTCTTGAACCTAGGAAACTGGTGAGATCTCGGGATGGGCTGCAGTCACTATTCATGCATTTTTCAACTTGTCACTCCATCAATGCTAAGGAAATTATTCAAACAAGTTGAATTCTACTGACAATGATTCTGGTAGAATTTTCCCCAAAATTAGAAAGAAAAAAGCCCCAGGATAAAATTAATTCTAAAAGCAGCCCACTTTTCACCAAATGTGACATTCTAGACAGGTAACCACTGGGAAATAGCCCAGCTTTTCAGGGGGATATAGACAGCTGGCTTATAAGGGGAGGTTGAACTCAGATCATTCTGGTAGACTGTGTTAGCTACAGCCAATAGAATGGGAGAAAGGGGGGATGTTTCCAAAATAGATTGCCATGTACATTTAGAAATATTTCAAAAATCTAAATTTAAATGTGGGTATCTATACCCTTACCCCAAGTTTCTATTTCAGGTTCAGTACTAAACTATCTTAAGAGCAAGCTGGAGAGGTGATTCACTCAGCAGTTAAGAATGTTTGCTTTTCTTTCAGAGGACCCAAGTTCAATTCCCAGTACCCTTGCTGGGTAACTCACATCCAACTGTAATTCCAGCTCCAGGATATCTGATACTCTCTTCTGGTCTCTACAGGCATGCACATGCACACACACACACACAAACACACACACACACAGAGAGGTGGAAGAAAGAGAGAGCATTCACTTATGCATGCACATAGACATCTATACACATACACACAAAAATAAAATTATCTTGGAAAAAGTTATCTTAAGACAAATGAGATAGAAAGCAACTTGACTTTCAAATCACCATGCTCCAAAAACAGAAAGTGTCTAGAACATAAGTAGTTGATAATTTTCTAATGACTAAGTAGTAATATGAGGAGACATAGCAAAAACCCTTCCAAATACCTCTGAATATTCAGAGTCTGAAGTGCACTTAATTTTTTCATATCAGCCTGTATTTGGTAACTAAAATACAACAATATCACCATTTATGAATAACGAGTGTTGGGTCCGACAGAACCTCATTTTCTAAAAATGTGTAAAATCTATCCTAGCATCTCTCAGGTTATGGTGGTACATACCTGAAATTTTAGCACTTTCTGGATAGAAGCTGGCAAATCATGAGTTCAAAGTCAGCCTCAGTTACATATGTGTTCAAAGCCAATTTGGGGCTACGTGAGACTGGATTCCAGAAAACACAGCCCAAAAGTTAATCAACCATTAGAGAGTACACTATGAACAAGTCACAAAGAAAGGGACATTTCCAATATTTAGCCAAAATTTAAAACTGATTATTGAGAGGAGAAAGAATAGGACTTCTCTTCATGTAAAAGAAAGTGGTCCAATATCCCTTACGGTTTAACTTAACATTGTCTTCTCCGTGTTTCATGTTTGTAATTCTCTACAATAACCTCTTGTTTCATGAGATTGAAACAGAATCGAGATGTTCTTGGAGAAGAGAGTAGGGAGGAAGGAAAGGAAAAAAGAAAATGAGGGAGATTGAAAAGCAGAAGAAAGGGGAGCAGAAGGAAAAGAAAGCAAGGTGAAGAAGAGAGACAGAGAGTGAGAGGGGAGAGCAAAAAAGAAAAACAGAAGATGGAGAAAGCGAAAAGAGGAGGAAAGAAGAAAAGAGCGAAGGAGGAAGGAAAGGAGGGAAAGAAAGGGATGGAGGAAGAAAAATATCTTATGAAATTAAAAAAGAGAAAGGTGAATGGGAGAAACAAGAGCAGAGACAGAGACAGAGAGAGAGAGGAGTGAGGGGGGAGTTACATAGTGCTACACCTTCATTATAAGAGGGCCACTCCTTCAAAATTCATCTCCACAGCGCTGATGTGACTCTGCCAGGGGACGGTAGCTGAGACTTTCAGTCTTGGAAAGCTGCTATCTCTCTGCTCTTTGAAGAAAGGAATCTTTGAATCGCAGCAGGCCATTGAAGCACGCTTTCTGTCCCACAACACGTGAAATAAAACCTCATTATTCATTCCCAGTTGTGGGAGAGAAGCTATAGAGAAATTTAAAGTCAAACTGAAAAGTGATTTTCTTTTTCCCTCTGGGGGTGTGTGTGTGTATGGTTGTGTGTGGATGTGTGTACATGTGTGTATGAGTATGAAGTTTGTGCACAGATTAAAGCCTAGCACTTCGTTCAATCACTTCCCACCAGGCATTAAACTCAGGTCCTATTGCTTTACTCAGCAAGCACATTCCCCACTGATCCATTTCTCCAGTCACAAAGCAGTGTTTTTAAGCCCTCCAGGCATCCCTTCAAGAGAACAAGGTGTGGGAAAACATGAAAATAGATCAAGAATGCCTTCCAGTGATACCACATTCTCAATGTCAGAATTTAAAAATCTACTTTCTTGTCTTCTAAATGGCACCTGTGACTTCACCGTGCAAATTCTCTGCCCCTTCCAGGAACCAGACACTCAAGTGTTAATTCATCAGTTGATTGGGCATACTGCCGCTCATTACTGTCCATCACAAATTCACGTTAAAGAGTTTAGAATGCAAGTGAAGAAATGTGACATAAAAGGGTTGTATGATGGCGGTACAGCTGCGTGCTATCAGCTGAATATTTCAAAACTTTTAATCTTCATGAGATGGTAATGTGAAAGCCTGTATAGCTATGTGTTAACATTTGCCTACAAGAGAAATGGCCATGGGCTCGAGGGTGGCAGCTTGACACTGCATATATTAGGAGCAGAATAGGACAGATGAAACTGAGCAAAACCAAAGCAGGAAAAACTAATTCTACATCCCGGACTTTGTAGTAACGGTTGTTCAGCATCTTTACACGCAGCACGTCTTCACATGAATAAGAAATCAATCATCTGTCACTTTGGTGACATTTGACATGTCCCAACCAAGGGCCAACAAGAAAGGTCACTTGGTAAAAGTGCAAGCCTGGCAGCTTGAGTTTCATCCCTCAATAACAAAATAAAAGTAGAGGTAGTGCTGTGCACCCGCAATCCCAGAAATCCCAGAAGAGAGGGCGCAGAGGCAGGAGAAACAAACTAGAAGCTTGTGGCCTACTAGACTGGGGGGCAAAGCCAAGCCGCAGAAATGAGAGACACTCTGCTTCAATGATGTGGGAGGTCAGAACAGACTCCTGAATGCTGTCCTCTGGTCACCATGATTTCCCTGAGATATGTAAGCATGCATGCACACACACGTGCACACACATACACACACAAAGTAAGTAACCTTTACAAAAAATAATGTTTTAAAAAATAAAAACATGAATTAAATGACCATCTAGTATAGGTGAGAATTTTACAAACTTCTTTTCTCTGAGGACTTAGGTCGTGCAGCACTTTAGTGAGGTAGGTCAGTTAAAACAAAGAATTCCACTGTGTACCAGACCCAACTGCCCCCTTTTCATGCCGTCTGTAGAGCCCAGCCACCCATGGTAATAACCCTTGCTAGCATCATTGTTTCAGGACACAACTGTCTGTGCTTTGGGGACCCTCCATTAACCAAGAGAAATTAACTGCTCCTGCTTTCCGCAGAATCCTGTAAAAGCCAATGGAATAGGAAATAGCTGTAAAAGTTCCCTGAAATCCTCTAGGGATGTCCTGTAACATTTTCCATGGAAATGTCTTAAAAATATTCCATGCAATTAGCTCCACTTAAAGAAACATTTGTCAACTTGTTTTAGCTTCTTAAAGGTGACTTTTTCCCTCTTGAATATGTGTCATTTGTTAAAGAGAGAGGGTTCTGGGGCTTAACAAAATCCATAGACATCATTCCTCCCCCAGCACTCTGATTGACAGACACCTAATAATGACAAGAGTAATTTCATCTAAAACCAAAGGAAAATATTATAAACGGGGAACAGAGATGGTGGAGCATGGAAAGTGATAATTTTTACAGACATTTGGGAGGTGGGTAAAAGCAGAGTGCCTCATTTTCATGGGTTCATTTCCCAAGTTCAGAAAATATAAAATTACCTGCGAGTAGAAAGTCTCTCTGTTACCACATAAGCCCAGATATTTCATAGGAATTGAAACTGACACTCAGACTCCTCATATGACACCAAGAAAATGTGCTGAAAATCAACCCAAGTTTTCCAAAACAGAATAATGTCACCACACCTGCTAGGGATGGAAAACAGGTGTCTAAGTGGGGCTTTCTGGATGTAGGACTTTACGCTCCATCCCCAGGTGGCTTATCTACACCCTGTTCTAGACATAGGTCACTCCTAATTCATTTTGCAGTGATTTTTCCACTGGGATCCCTGGGGCTTTTGTGATGGAAGGCTGCCAAAGAGTGGAGTTCCCAGAGGTTAGTTTCCATCTCTGAGCCCTAGTACCCTTTCACTCCTTGGAGTTTATCAGTGTCTCTACCACCCACAGACCCTCATTACCTGTCCCAGTCTTCTCAGTGGCAATTTAAAGCCAAAAAGTCCATTGTCTGTTGGGTTGCTTTTATTAGGAGCTGGTACTCAAATTTTTCATATTATTGGTTTCTCAAAATTTTTCTGGCTGATCTTTGGTTGACTTCTACAGTAAAGACAGAGCTGTTGGAGAGGTTTCTTTCCCACCAGGTCCCACAGCCATTTAGTCCCAAATAATCACACAGAGGTCTACATTAGTTATAAACTGATTGACCCATTAGCTCAGGCTTCTTAATTACTAATTCTTATAACTTACATTTGCCCACAATTCTCATCTGAGTTAGCCACGTTGCTTGGTACCTTTTTTGGCGAGGCAGTCACATCTTGCTTCCTCTGAGGCTGGGTCACAACTACAGACTGTGCTTCCCTTTTCCCAGCATTCTCATTGCCTCACCTCTACTTCCTGCCTGATTTCCCCACCTATACTTCCTGCCTGGCTACTGACCAATCAGCATTTTATTAAAAATGATACAAGTGACAGGATAAAAGACTATTGTCCCACAGCAGGGAGCTGTGGTGGTTTGGGTGACAAACGTCCCCACAAGCTCATGTATTTGAACATTTGGTCCCCAATTGGTTGGACTTTTTGAGAGGTTATGGAACTTTTAGGAGGTACAGCCTTGCTGGAGGATGTATGGCACTGGGGGTGGGCTTTGAGGGTAGACTCACCCTGCTTCCTGCTCCCTCCACACACCTCTGTCTCTCTCCTCTCCCTCTCTGCCTCTGCCTCTGTCTCTCTGTCTGTCTCCGTGTCCATTTTTCTATCTATCTATCTATCCATCCATCTCTATCTCTCTGCTGAACTCCTCCTTCTTTCTTCTTCCCTCTCACCCCCTCTCACCCTCTCTCTGTTTCCTGTCTGAATGAAATGTTACCAGTCAGCTTCCTTGCTCCTACCACCATGCCTTCACCATGATGGACTATGTCCCTCCAGAACGATAAGCCAAAATTAACTTTCTTGCCTTTGTTGCTCTTGCTCACGGTGTATAATCACAGCAACAGAAACATAACTGCCACAAGTAATAGAACATAGAAGTGTTCATTTAGTTTCAAATGGTATTTTCCAAAGACTGGAAAAACTAAAAGCTGTAATTTCAGTGATGGTAGAGCTGGATTAAGAAAGGAGTATCAAAGATAGGAGCCTGGCTCAGCAGCATCGTGCCCATTGCTTCCCCTGTTAAGGAAAGTGGAGAAAAAAAATGAAAACATGATTTATGCATGGGACAGAAATCGGCCAACACACACACAGGATAAAGACAGGACAAAACCTAGTATATGAAGCAAAAGCCAAGTTGAGAAATATCCAACTAGGAGCTACCCATCTGAAGCAAGCAGAAGCAACATCAGAAAAGAAGTAAGATAGGTAAAATTAATTAAAATAATGAGCTCAAAAGTCCTGATTGGTACCTGAAATTTTTAAACAAACTTAGATGACAAATCTATCAATTGAATCTAACACAAAAAGCCTAGAGCGTAATTTTGATATCCTTCCAGTTATAGCCTTGGGGGGAGTCCCTCCCTCATGACAAGATCAGAATTAGGAATTGGAAACGGAAAAGAATGCAAAGACGAAGAGGAGGCAGAGGAGAAGCTGAAGCATCCAGAACTGACCTCAGAATGCTCTAAAAATCGACCTGGGTCAATAATAGAGGAGAATTAAGCTTAATGTAAGAATGAGAAAATCATTTCTCATTAAGCTGAATGAGGACACACGACGTCGCCTGGGTAACAGACATGACTGGGAGCATCCAGAGAGAGGCACAGAAAGTGCCGTGTCCCTGGTAACTGTGTGAGAATCTCAGGCACCCCTCCGATGATTAATTCTCTTCACCTAGTCGCCTGTATTATGTGCAAGACTAGAATTTGTGTGTGAAAGAAACAAGATTTTTATTTGTGAATATAGTATGGAGTCACCTCTTTCAAAACTGATCAACAAAGTTAGTTAATGAATATTTATTGGACTGACTGGCAAACATGGGCTATTAACAAGGATGGTTGAGAGGTGATATGAATACTTCATGAAATCAATCTAAGAAACATAAAAAGTTTAGAACTCCATCACAGACACAGTCTTGCCAGTGTGTGAGGAGTGATTAAAATCTCTCTCCTTGTTTGCCCTGTAGACTGTGTGTAAGGACGCTGTCAATTGTCAGCTTTGCAAACGCTGTTTCATTGTTCATGTGTCCAACTGACACTTCCTATCTGAATTCATCTCATCAGGGCACCTTGACTCTTCCTTGCCCTGAGACTTTCCTTCTTTTTTGCTTGTTTTCAAATATGTCTACTGGAGACCAGTCCCACCATTCTTCAGGCTCTGGGGGAAAAAAAAAGGATAGTCAGTAGCAAGGATGGTGAAGTCTCTGCAACCCCACGTTCTGAAACAAAAGTGCCTTTTCTTAGTATTTAAAAAATTTAATGAGAACTTTTAAAAAAAAGATAAAAAACAAAAGTATGATTGTGCTTTCCTCATTCCATATGTCCTATCAACAAAACTCCAGTCTTTTTGGTTATCCCAGGATGCCAGACATGGAAAGTCCTTTTTTATCCAGGCCATTAATGAATTCATGCTAACAAAGAAGCTTTATCTGTGTTACACTGAATATTTGCAGAGGCAAAATGGCAAGCTCCTCCAGAAGAACTCTGGCCAGTGATAATCAAAAGTATCGAGGAAACAAATGGGAAAAGGAGATAAGTTTTGTGCAAACTCTGTTCGCATTTCAGAAAGACGAAGTTAAAAGGGTGAGACAGATTTAAGGCACACTCCGAATTATACAATGGAAAAATACCACGCTGAAGATTAAAGGCCTGCCTGCTAAATAGATAATGCCAAATTTGATGAGAAAACACATTACATTTCCTTTCCTTTGAATCCTTGGTTGATCTTTTCCACTTCTACCAGAAAGAAATATGCTCGAAGATGTCACTCAGCACTTGGACAAAGAGCCCCCCCCCCAGATGCAAAAACATGGAGGAAGGGCCTAAATGCTCCTTCTATGAAGTACAAGGCCTTTGGAAGTTCAAGGTCAGTTTTCAGACTATCAGAAATTTGCATTGGGTCCTTCGTTGTTTAGCTTTTTGTCCTCTCTAACAAAAACTAAACCGGTAAGAGGGCTCAGCACGGAAGCCAGGGGTGGATGGCACTTTACTTTGGATTTACTGTTTTTTTCTTGCATTTTTACTCATGCTTTAATTTACCATGAGGTAACTGCTGACCGCGTTGTCTTCAACCTAATTAGCTTAGAAAATACACACATGCACACGCACATGGCTGTTAGGGTCTGGAAAGGAAATGCTACCCCCCCCATAGGCTCAAATACTTGAACACTTGTTCCACAGTGGGTGATGTTGTTTGAGGAGCTTTTGAACTTTCAGGAAGGTATCGTCTTATTGAAGAAAGTGGACTATGGATTGCAAAGAGACTCAGCAGTGAAGAGCCCTGGATACTCTTGCAGAAGACCTAGGTTCAGCTCCCAACACCCATACCAGACAACTGACAACCACCTGCAATTCCAATCCCAGTGGTTCTGGCACCCTCGTCTGGCTTCCACAGGGCACATGGCTCACATACTGACAAGCAGGCACACACAGGTAAATTAAAATACTGTTTAAAAAAAAAGAGCCGAACCCCACTTACTGTCGGGTCTTTCCTTCTTGCTCCCAAGAAACGTGACAAGCAAGCGGCCTCACTCTCCTGTGCACTGTGCCTTTCATTTTACAGTGGACTGGATTCCCTTAAACCGTGACTCACCCATTGAGCTTAAGAGCCGTTTGTTTACATCTGCGAGAAAATAACACTCAACAAAGCCAAGCAAGAGTCAGGAGATGTAAGAATCCCTTGTGACTCTCCCCTGGAGTATTCAGGCCATGATCACTCACCTACCTCACACAACGCTGTGCCATGCTGACTTAAGCCTTCAGCTCTTGCTTGCCTTTCTCCATCCGAAAAGCATGACAAAGATGACCCTGTCTTTGCTCTCCACAGCCATGCCCTCTACCTCAGTGGCCTCTCCTGTGGCCACTGAAATAAATTCCCTTTTTTCCCACAAGCCTTCCATCCTTATTTTACACTTGACCCGAAAATTATAAAGCTGGTCCTGACAGTGGCTTTCCCCCCTATACCTAAGAGCCAAAAGTACATTTGCATTCCAGACATGACTTGACAAACCCTAGTCAAGTGGAGCAAAACACAGGTGAGGAGTTGCCTAGATTAAAACGCCATGTGCCCCCAGCTGCAGCTCCATCTCTACACACTTGCCAGGCTTGTCAAACAATCAAGAGCGTGCATTCATTTGCTTGGTCAGTAAATGAAACAAAATACAAGCCTCCAGCCATGTCACATGCCAGCACAGAAAAGAACAGGAATGTCAGAATTATGACTGGCATTAATTGAAAAGCCTTGTCCAGACCTTGGCTCTTGCCCCCCACCCTCCATAGTTCAGGGCAAAATTCGTGAATTCCAGGAATGTGCAACAAGAACCAGAGAGCAAACCTGGGGTTCTACCTTGGATTAGAAATCAAAGGCTACTGATCCGACACTTTAGTTGGCTTTCTTTATTAAAACAACAACAAAACCCATCTAGACAACTGGAGCACAGAACATGTTTGACTCTGTCAGAAACTGTTTCCTAATGACAAGAACAAAGTGGTCAGGTATTCACAATCATCCCTCGGCTCATAGTAAAAAGAATGCCTGCTGTCTGCTGGGGAAAAGATCTGTTCCTGAAAACCCTTCTTGTTCCCCCAAACACCCATTATTTGCTTGAGGGACAAGACAAAGGGTTGAATTATATATTCTTTTGCTGGAGAGATGGGTCAGAGGTCAAAAGTTCTAATGACTCTTGGAAGAGACCCTGGTTCAGTTTCTAACACCCACATGGGGACTCACAGTCATCTGTAACTCCAGGTATGAGCTATGCCCTCTTCTAGCACCTGCAGGCACAAGACATGCACAAAATTCACATTCATGCTCACAAGCAAAACATTCATACATATAAAATAAATATACTTTAAAGAAAAAAGCTAAGCATGTTAGCACACACCTGTAATCACAGTACTGGGGAGACAGAGACAGGAGGGTCCCTGTGGACCACAGACCAGCTAGTGTGACCAAATCAAGGAGCCTTGATTAGGAGGAGAACCTGTCTCAACACATGAGGTGATTGAGGACGACAACTGATATGCACCTCTAACTTCCACGTTCACGTACACACATATGTACATGCACTCTTTACCACACACACACATACACACACACACATGTAACATGAGGGGCTGCTTGTTGGAGTTTACTGTCCTGCCTGGTTCCCACAGC
>LOJH01035245.1:2062-15814 GCA_001685095.1 Ellobius talpinus | reverse complement strand
CCTTCACCCCTGTTCTCCCGCGGTCGTTGGCTACAAGAGAGCAGGTCCGTGGCAGCCGACCTCAAAGAAAATAAAGAGGTGGGTGTTGCGGATTATTATTTTAGATGTGTTAAATTCATTTATGCTGTGGAATATTTGTTTAATGATGCAAAGATGTGCTGCATTTGTTTAACTCTGTGAAGCTGTGCTACTTTGCCTACAAACATCCGATTGTTCTAATAAAGGGCTGAATGGACAATAGCTAGGCAGAAGAGAGAAACAGGCAGGGCTGCCAGGCAAAGAATAAATAGAAGGAGAAGGACAGAAGACGACAGGGCCAGCCACCCAGCAATGCAGTCAGCCATGGAATAAGAAGAAAGGAAAGAATAGAGAATAGAGAAAGGTAAAGGCCCAGAGGCAAACAGGATAACTTAAGAAAACCTGGCTAGCAACAAGACAAGCTAAGGCCAGGCATTCCTAAGGAAGAATATGTCTCTGTATATTTATTTGGGACTGGGTGGCAGGCCCCCTAAGAGCAAAGAGTAAAGCACACCAGCTGCAGGTGGGAGGTGAAATGGCTCATTGGGTAAAGAAGCTGAACAAACCTAGCAACCTAAGTTAAACCTCTGAATCCCACGTGAACACAGAAGAATCACTCCACCAAAGTTCTCTAGTGACCTCAGATGCATGCTGCTGAACCTGTACACACACACACTCCCAATGATGGCAGTAAATAGAATGAAAGGGGCTGGAGAGATGGATTATCAGTTAAGAACACTGGTGGCTCTTCCAGAGGACCTGGGTTAGATTCCTAGCACCCAGACAGCTACTCACAGCCATAGTAACTCTAGCTAAGGGCATCCAACCCCTCTTCTGTCCTCCACAGGCACTGCATGCACATGGTACACAGATACATACACAGGCAAAACATACATATACGATAAAAATAAAGGCTTAAAAAAAAGAGCCCATGATGGTTAATACTGTCAATCACCTAGAAGTCCAGCTTCTAGGCACCCTGTGGGGTCATCCTGATAGATTCCTCGATGAGAAAGAAACACCCACCATTTGGAGTACAAGTCCCTGGGCTAGGATTCCGGGCCTGAATAAAAATGAGAAGGGAGCTGTGCACCAGCAAGCATCACCCCCTGCTTCCTAACTGCGGAGGCAGTGTGGGCACAGCATGAGCCGCTGCCTCCAAGCCCTGTTGCTGCGACTGCCAGGCTGTGATGGGCTGTGAGTTCCTTTTGTGAGGGTTTTATCACAGCCACAGGGAAGTGACCGATACAGAGACCAAAGCATCTCACGGTCAGAGAGAATGAAAATAAAAGCAAAGGGGTTAACAGCCTAAGAGCTGAAGGCTGATTACTTATGAACACCTAAGAAAACTATGATAATGGGTGACTCTTCTGTGTAGCCCTGGCTGGCCTTGAATTCAGCCTGCCTCTGCCTCCCGAGTGCTGTATTAAAGGCGAGCACCCTTCACAGGCAGCTAGGAACCTTTGATTCTAGAGAGTGGTAGCCAGGGGGAGATTCTCTATAACCATATATGTTCGTGGGGAAGGAAGAAACCTTTGGGAGCGACTAACTACCTTCAGTAACTTCTAAAGGGTGGGACGATCGGAATGTTCCTGGGAGAAACGCTCCAGTTACCACCTCCTCTCTGCCTCTCTGCCTCCACTAACACACCTGGATAGCTCTGAGGTGAGAATGCTCCTTCTACTATCCATGGCTCTTCTCCTTGTTCCAACTTGATGATAACATCCGGTTTGATAATGTGACACCCTGTTAATGAGAAATGAAACAAAACTTGAGCCTGCCGGCCCGGCTTCACCATTTCCACCATTCAGGGCAATTGCAGCTGTACCAGCGGGAGAGCACAAGCCCTCGTGCTTTATCGTTACAGAACGGCCAATCAGAACGAACTGTTCACAATCATCCCACAGAGCTCAGAATTAAAGCCACCAACTCTTTAATGACTTTAAAGGCAACCCCACATCTGAGCAGCTGAGAAGGAAACGGTGCTCACCCACGGAGACGAGGTTGCTGTAGGTCTCCAGCATCACGTCCCTGTACGTCGTCTTCTCCTCAGAGCCCAGCCGCTGCCACTCCTCCTGCGTGAAGGCCACAGCCACGTCCCTGAAGGACAGTGGGCCCTGCAACAACATGCTCAGAATGCGATCACAAGGAACAGGCATCTGAAGACAAGCTCTTCCCAAGCTCGCTGGTGCTGTCAACCATGAACACTGCACATTTTATTTTATATCACAGACTGTGAAAGGAAAGCCTGCCTATCAAAACTCGCTGCCTTGGGGCAAGAGAAACGGCTCCGCGGTTAAAGCACTTGCAGTATTAGTGAGTACCAGATTAGGTTTCCAAAAATCCAGGTAATGCCAGGTAGGCATGACAGCTTCTCTGTAGTTCTAATCTGGGAAGACAAGATAGGGGCTCTCCAGAGGAAGCTGGCTAGCAAAACTAGCCATATTGGAGAGCCTTGGGTTTGACTAAAATCTTCCTTCTGTGAGTAAAGTAGAAGGGTGAATGATGGTTCCCAGCACCAACCCTAGGCCTCCACATGCACTCACACACAAGCAAAACTGTGCAGAGACACAAATACACATAATACATACACATGAAAAACAGAAAGAAAAAACCCAACTGCCTTGGGACTCATTTATACACATTAAGAAAGCACTGGGCTTAAACCACAAGCCAGGAATAATGCTGGCTGTTGGGGACACAAAAACCATCAGAAACAGTTCCCACGGCTTGACCCGAGCTCAGACCCGAGGGGCACCCACACAATCCTAGGTGCACCCCACTCTTTGGAACACTCTCCATCTGGTCTCCATTGCATGAACGACATTGGTTCCCCCCTCCCCTTACTTCCCTGACTCTTCCTTGTGTCCTCTGTTGGCTCTTCTCTCCCTCGGGTTTCCAGATCACTGACCGCTTTGATGGAGAGCCTGGGTGGATTCACGGCAGTTAAACTGCCCTCCATGTACAAACCCTTCCCAAATCAGTACCAGTTCAGGTCTCTCTCCTGCACTCTAGGCATAGACGCCCCAGATTCTTCAACATTGTCCACTGCACATCCTCTCAATCAAGCCCAGAACTTAGGGACACGGTAGTCTTCCTGGAATCCCCTTGTTGCTTTCTTTCAAGGCTGCCATACAGGCAGGCACATCCTCCTGGCATTTTTATGGGTTTCTGGAAATGTGAACTCCAGTCCACAATCTGTGGGATAAGTGTTTAACCACACAGCTATGTCCTCAGCTCCTCAAACTTCCGTTTAGTGTTTAAACTGTTTCATTCATGAACACACAGCCATGCAACTGCTTCCTGCCACAGCATCACCTGAACACATCAGCCATGCAACTGCTTCCCGCCACAGAATCACCCAAACACACCAGCAGTGCAGCTGCTTCCCACCACAGCATTTCCCGAACACATCAGCAGAGCAGCTGCTTCCCGCCACAGCATTGCCCGAACACATCAGCAGAGCAGCTGCTTCCCGCCACAGCATCACCCGAACACATCAGCAAGTGCAGCTGCTTCCCGCCACGGCATCACCGCCACCCACATCATGGACCCTATGAGAAGCACTTAGCACAGTGAAGTAGATTCCACTGGTATCTAACCTATTGCTGGTTATCGAATACATATTATTATAAACATGCCTCAAGCCAGTGACCTGTAAGCCGGTTTTCAAGAGGGGAAGAAAGATGTGAAACCAATGCTCTGGGAAATGAAAGGAAACGACAGAGCATCTTACGAATAAAAACACAAGGGCCAGCAAGATGGCTCAGCAGGTGAAGATGCTCGCCACCAAATCTAGCAACTTGAGTTCAATCCCCGTGACCTGACTCCTGAAAGTTGTCCTTTAACCTCCACACACCCAACATGGCATGTACACACCCACAAAGTAATTAAAAAAAACCCAAACAACAACAAAAATACCATCAACCCAAACAGTAAGATAAAACAAGAGCAGAGATCTATGGCTCCGTAAGCGTGAGCTGACAGAATCTGTCTCAGAGCAGTAGAGCCTCTCTTCTAGTAAAAGCAGCCACGGACCAGCTCTCAGAACAACTACTCTATTCTCACATCCGTAGATATTCCCAACCTGTGTGTTTCTATCTGAGACTCCCGCACTGAGGGAACTAGGTAAGCTCCTGGGAAGGAATATTCCGTTCTTTGGAGAGTGCCAGTGTCTAGGAGAGCACACTGGCATCTGCGAGAATAAATGACTCCAATAAATAAATAACTCCCACCAAAGGGAAGGAGGGTTATGTGGGGGCTGAAAAAGTCCAAGGGGTATGTCCCTTAACTTCTTGGGACACTGAAAGTCATCACCAGGGCCAGGGATGGTAGCATACGCCTTTAACTCTTGGTAGAAGAGGGAGGATCAAGAGCTCAGGGGCAGCATGATCTACACATCAAGACCCCTTTTCAAACCAACCGATTCCGCATAAACAAAGAAATGGAAATAAAACAAAGAAAAAAACTACTCAGGCCATAAAAGAAAACTGAATGTGGTGAGAGAAAATGGGACAGTCTTGAATGAACCGCATCCTTTGAATTGGACAATGGAACAAGGAAAGGAAAAGAACAGAAGGCCAAATGACAGGCTGAGAAAGACACTGACATGGATGCAATAGTCTACAGGGTGTTGTAGGGACACGGTCCACAGAGGTGGTCAGCAGGCAGCTGCCTGATTCACAGGTGGAGCCACTGGCTAACACCAGAAGAGCAAGGTCAGAGCAGGGTTAAGAAGTGCCACGTGAAGGCAGAAGAAATCCTAACTCCAGGACGAGGGCAGCAAGACAGAAACTGACAGAAGACTAGAGACAGTATGCGTCAACTATGTGTGTGTGTGTGTGTGTGTGTGTGTATACTGTACAGAGCAGAAAGACCTTGTGCATATAGGTAAGCACTGGAGAAGCCAGGAAAGTTCAACAGCTCACCTCTTCAACAGCTGAGGTACGCAGCTGCTCTTCCTGGAATGCTAGGATGATATCGTTTTACTACCTGGTGATCCTTTGCTGTCTGATGAGACAGGCTCTGCCCTTATCTCCCAGAATTTATGTTTCTGCTTATTTAAGACATTTCCCCCTACATCTTGAACATTGTTTTTAGACCATAAACCCCACTCTTACAAGTGACGTCTCTTGTGCTTTACGACAACTAAGAGACTTCTATGTTATCTTAGGGCCAGGCTAATCCTGACACCCACCGGCACTATGTTTACCTTGGTCAACTCCCTGGACTCTAAGTCTCGGGCACTATCTCTGAGCCAACAGTAGCCATGTTTGTGAAAGAAGCCAGATGTACTTTGTAAAGAATCTCAATGTAAACATGTCTTGAGTTGTTGTGCACTGGGACTGAGTTCATTGTTATCTGAATACTTTTTTCCAAAATTGTGCTGTGTTTAAGTATGGCTAAAGTTAAATGATCTGGGCCAGACCCTTTAAGTTCTGGTCCGGCACCGGTTACAATAAAATCAGGCTGAGCCAAGGTTCATTCTTGTCTCTTTGTGAACCGTTTTTTTCCCTGCCTGCTATAAAGTCTGCACGGGAGCCACCACGGAATACCATTGGAGAGCTGGGCTGTAGATCAGTTCAGAGGTACAATCCATCACGGAGAATAACCCAGGCAGCAGGAGCAGGAAGCAGCTAGCCACACCGAATCCACGACCAGGAAACAGAAGGAAGGCATGCCTGCTAGTGCGCAAGTCATTCTCTCCATCTTACATAGCCCAGCATGCCCAGGGGGATGGCAGCCCAGCATGCCCAGGGGGATGGCAGGTCTTGCCCACAGTCAAACGGGTTTCTCCACATCAATGAATATAACCAAGACACCTACCCCCACCACTCAGGCACCCACACACCCACACAGGCACCCTCCCCCCACCCACACAGGCACCCACACACACACCCCCACAGGCACTCCCAGAGGCCCATCTCCCACGTCTCTGAATCTGGTCAAGGTGACAACCACACACACCATCATAAGGACTCTTCAAGGGCTGTGCTACCTGCAGCTATGAACACAACAAAAACCGCTTACTACTGCTCATTACAGTTTTGTCTGACTCTTGTATCTATTTCTATTTTATCTATTTTCCCTTTTAAAGTCTTAACTGTTCTTCGCCTCTCCGAGTGCATAGACCAAACGAGACCATAGAGATGTGAAGAGAAAAAAACTTACCAAGGACGAAGCCATCTTCCGCTGCTGAAGGAAAAGTCTGGAGAAGTACTCGGATTGGGTCTGGGGAAGGAGAAACAAAGCCATTATTAGTGGTATGACAAGGGAGAAATCTATACAAAAACCTACTAGGACATTCCAACAAAAACCTACTAGAACATTCCAAGAAGGAAACCTTATGGGTGATGGTCTCCTTGGCTTTCAGAAGGGAGGGACTGGAGAGTTATAACTATGCATGGGGAATGGATGGACGGGACTGTCAAGGTGAACTAACACGAAATGCTGGTTAAATAATTTACATTGTTTAATAGGGATACAAAAGAATACTCATAGGCTGCTCTGAAAACAACACAGTTAACCTGGTGGTGACTATATTTGTATAAAATTAGGTGATATTGTGACTGCATCTTTAATACTGCAGAAGGAATGCCAGCCTGGGACTGAGCACTCCTACTGAAAACACCTAAGTGTGACCTCGGTTAAGACACCACCATGCAGACAGTCTCCCCACAAACTTTCTCAGAACTAAACCCTACGATGCTGCAGGGACAGACTTGGGGGAGCCAAGCAGACAGTGCAAGGGTGCCGAGTGACACCGTGAGAATCTGAAGTGGTGAAAGGAAGGGGTGTTGCCTGAGGCAGGAGTGTGGAGAGCGCCTCTGCAGCTCAGGCCGCTAACCCCTGCTATGCCTGCACGCCTTGTCCTCTGACAACGCTTCCCAAAGTGGCGCAGCCACCCTGCCTTCAGCCTGACCACTGCGACCATCCCGGATCCCTAACACTGTGGAAGGAGGGAGCAGAAGCTTCGCGCAGGCGCTGATTGCTCAGCCCCCCGCAAGCAAGATCCAGCCCCCCCGCCCCCCCCAGGCCCCGATGTGCACCCTCAGGCCTCACCTAGGAGGCCGCGCCGGGCCCGGGTCTTGACACCTCTGTCAGCCCGGCCCTCGGCCTCCCCGGCCTGCACAGCCGTGCCCGCCCGCTGCGGACCCGGACGCTCCGGTCTCGGACCCGCACGCTCCACAACTCCAGCTCGCGCAAGGAAAAGCTGCGGGAGCGAGGGCAGAAACACAGACAGTAGGAAGCAAGGGAGGAGCAGCGGTCGTGCGCAGGCGCGAGCTCGCACGCAGCCCGAGGTGCGCACGCGCCGCAGCGTCCCCGAAGTGGCCGGGTCCCTGTGGTCTTCTTCTCACCCCGGCATCAGAGGGTGGACTCCCAGAAGTCTAGGCGCCCTTGTTTCTAGGAACCGTCGCACAAGTCTCTTCCTCGTCTCACCAAGCTGGGAGCAACAGTAATTCGGGGCCCCGCGGTCACTGTTTGTCCCCACTCCCTTTGAGTCTCTAGAAACGTCCGGAGGGGTTATGTCTTCGAGGCACCACGCCCTCTCCTGGCCAGGGGCTTTTAGATAAAAGGCGGATTCTGACAGACAACTGTGTGTCGTGCTCTGTTAACCGAAGTGCTAGAAGTTTCCATAAAGCACCAACTACAAGAAATGACCAGCAATTATTTCCAAAGAAGGGAGAGAAGACAAAAATAGTGATTTTTCTGGATCACACAACGAATGCATAAAAGTTCTAAAAGCAACCAGTGCGGACATACAGAAAGTCCTATTACAGGTGCCTCGATGTTTGAAGTCAGCCGACAATAACAATGTTCAAACATGATACCATATGGTCAATGATTTCCCCAGTTCCACCCGTGCTCCCAAATGCAACAGAATTCTTGTCCTGTCCGTTTCCAAAGCTGATGGAGACTGAACAAAAGCTGCCAATGCGAAAATTCTCTACACAATTGCAGAAAATAAGTTTCATCGTGAACGAAGTGCCCCAGTCAACCGGAGGTGTCCATCGCAGGTGAACTACTGCCCCACGAATATAACCCACTGCAGGGTGCCTGTGGTCTCAGGAGGAAGAGTGACTCTCCCTCCTTGGAAGGACAGCTCTGCTAGACTGGCTCCCTCTCCTCCCAGGTCCTTTCTCACGTCACCTGGTCACTGAGGTGCCTATCTAAGCTGGTCTTATCTCACGAAGCTAAAGCTCCCACATCCCTGTGACAAGCAGGTAGTTACATCTCTGAAGAGGGGCCGGGACTACACTCCCCAGGTGACAGGGAGATAGGAACACTCTCTTTCCCAAGATTTACATTGCACAGAGGGGACTCTGGTCTTTCCAAAAAGGAATTCCTTCCTTGCAATGAGGATATTTCAAGCCTATATATTTTTGTATTAAGAAAAGATTTCGATGTGTACAGACAGAACAAGGGTCACCAGCCAGAAGGCTGAGGTCCTTCTACTCTGCTCAGATAGCAATTGAGTAGGCAAGAAGTTCACCCAGTGCCGGCATCCCAGGTGTGCCCACGGTCTACTGGCTGGACCAGCAGGTCTACAGGCTTTCAGCTACAAGTTTTGACCTTGAGGTCTACTGTGTCCAGCTTTATAAACTAGAGACTTAATGTCCCGGCCTTTAACCCACCGGTGGCCCTGGCACGTGGCAACTGTTGTAATATATGGCCTCCAATAGCAGCAACAGGTAGCAACTGTGCCTGCTGGTGCTATTGATCTTCAATGGACTTGGGTGTTGTGTTACGGTTATTGAGTTCAAGGTATCCCCTTAGCCCTTAACACTTGACAGCTCCCTGGTTCACTGCCAGCTCCTGAGAGCTCACTGTCTGTCTGTGTCTCTTCATTGCCTTCTGTCCTATTCAGCCTCAGCTCCCCTCATGCTCACTCATTTGCTGTTTCTACTCCCGTCCTCCCTTGGAGTCAGTGCTCATTCTCTTACGGCCGTCCTCCAATCGTCTCGCGATCATATCACCAGTTCAGCCCACTGAACTGATGAGAAGGATCAAAAGTAGGCAAAGAGCCCCCCAGAGAAAAGCCTTTTATGGAGCCTGCTGTGGTGCATGAGTTTCAATGGCCGCCTCAGTTCACTGAGGCTTGAAACCACAAAAGGATTCCTTTAGAAAGCTGGGTAGGACGGAGCACTGGAGAGGATGAACAAGAGGAGTGTGAGTTTGAGGCCAGCTTGGGCAGCACAGTGAAATCCTGGAGGGAGGGTAGGAGGGAAGAACAGGCAGAAAGAGGGAAGGAGAAAGGGGAGGAGACAGAAGCTGTCTGAGACAGTGGTGCCCAGGGTAGCGGCTTTTGGAAGTGGAGACTCCTTTCAACAGCAACCATCTGTGAATTCTGTGCAGCTTCCTCAAGGGGGCTGGGGCACGCTCAAAGTAGCTGAGCTTCTGAGCAGCCATTCTGGCTGACCCCCCCGCCCCCCCTGCAGGGCGGTCCACCAAACTGATTGGCTAATAGTCTTCTGCTTGGCACACCCAGGCAGAGACTAGCAGCTATCAATTAAGTGAGCAAATACTGAGCTTATTTGAAGGAAAAATAAACATCAATATGGGTGCTTATAATAAAGGCTTAACACTGACAGTCATTCAATACTATTTAATAGTGTTCTATACTCTGCTAAATACTCTTGAAGAGTTGGGCATTCTATTGACTCCAAATGTATTTTGAAGGTGTGTGTCTGTGTCCGTGTGTGTCTGTATTTGTGTCTGTGTGTTTAGGAATGTGTTTTTGTGAGCATGTGCATGCTCCAAGGTCACCAATTTGCCGACGGAAGTTGGCCTGTGAACTCTCTGAATCTGCCTGTCTCTGCCTCTCCACATTGGGTACATACTGCACCCAACTCTCACATGGGCGCTGGAGATCCAGACTCGGGGCTTCAGGCTTGTGCAGCAATCACTTTGCCTGTAGCCATTTCTCCATTTCCCTGTTCCTCAAGCGTTTCTATTATTAATTTCCCCACAGAAATGATAAAAACAGGAAGAGGGTCTGGAGAGATGGGTCAGCTGGTAAAAATACTTGCCTAGCGAGCCCGACAACCTTGCTTTGATTCATAGAAACTATGTAAATGGGAACAGAGAGAACCAACTCCACAAAGAGGTCTTTTGAGCCACAGCGACACACTGTGGCTTGTGCACGCCATGGTCGTCACTCACCTGCATCCACACTCGGACTTCACAGACACACAAATGGAATTTTAATAGGTAAATCATTGAAGATGTACTCACAAGACTACATAAATACACACTATCTGCTACTCCCAGGAAGGCAGAGGGGTGTGTGTGTGTGTGTGTGTGTGTCTGTTAGTGGGGTTGAACCTAGTTCCTTGCACATGCTAGGCAAGCCCTTGACCACTAAGCTACATCTAGCCCTTTTTTGTTTTCTTTCTGTTTTGAAGGGACTCACTCAGTAAGTTACCTGAGCTGGCTTGTGCCCACTCTGGAGTCCAGGCAGGCCTTGGACCTGCAGTCCCGAGCAGCTGCCATGACAGTCTATACTAGCAGATCCAACTTTCTAAGGAATTTTATCAAACGATTGACCCGGAGCAGGGTGGAGAGGTGGTTCAGCAGTTAAGAGCATGCACTGCTCTCCTTGAAGACCTGCGTGTGGCTCCCAGCTCCACTGTCTGTCAGAGTGCCCCGCCTGGGCCTTCAGCTCGTGGTATCTGATGCCTGTAGTCTCTAAAGGTACACAGACAGACACACACCCCAATACACATACACCCACCCCAATCACACACCCCAACACACATACACACACCCCAAACACACACCCCAACACACATACACACACCCCAAACACACACCCCAACACACATACACACACACCAATACACACACTACACACATGCACACATGCACACGTGAGCCACATAATTATTTTATCTTCAAAAACTCCCCGGGAGGGTCAGCTAGATGCTGTGTAAGCCTGAAAACTTCAGTCCCAGAACGCACAGTGGAGGGATAGATCTAACTCCCAAAAGTTGCCCTCTGATCTCCCAAGTGTGCCATGACACACTCACATAAAAAACAGCAGTCATGAAACAAGTTAAAAATAAAACTACCGTGGACACCAACATAAACAAACACATCTGAAAGCCACGTGGTCTTAAAGACAGGGAAAGCACAAATCTCACATACTCCAGCAGATTCCGCTCCATCTGTGTCTCTGTGTGCTCCACGGCCACTAAAGAAATCATTCTGTATTTATTTATACTTCCAGCCACTAGAGACTCATGGCTCTAGGCTACAGGTAATGTTCGCTGCCAACCCTTCCAGTTCAGCACCTGGCAGCCACCACTACCCACTCAGGTGGTATAAATGGTGAATCTTTGTTGTTGTTGTTGTTGTGCTGTGTTGTGTTGTTTTGTTTTGGGGACAGGGTTTCTCTGTGTAGCCCTGGCTGTCCTGGAACTTGCTCTGTAGACCAGGCTGGCCTCAAACTCAGAAATCCGCCTGCCTCCTCCTCCAAAGTGCCAGAATTAAAAGTGTGCCCCAACAACAACCAGCTAAAAATATTAAGTACACTTTTTATCATTAACAAGTGGAGAATGTGCCTCATGGTGGATCTGAATTATCAACTTGATTAGATCTAGAGACACCTAAAATACTGCCTTAGTTTCTTTTCATGTCACTTTGATAAAATACCCAACAAAAGCTACTTAAGAGAGAAGGGGCTTCTTTTGGCTCACAGTTCAAAGTGGTCCATCATGACAGGGAAGCCAAACAGACCAGAGCTTGAAGCAGCCTGTCCTATCGCATCTACAGCCAGGAAGCAGAGAGGGCTGAGGAATCACTATGAACAACTGCGCTTTCTCCATCTACACAGTCTGTGATCTCACCCCAGGGAAAGTGTGTCTGCAGAGTGGGACTCCCTACCTCCGTGAACCTAGTCAAGATAACTTTGCACAGGCTTGCCCGGAGGCCATTCCAACCTAGATAGTCCCTCACAGGTGTGCCTGTGGGCTTGTCTCTTACTGATTCTAGATTCTGTCTAGTGGGCAATTAACACTAACCATCCCAGAGACACACTACAGGGTGTCTCACAGAGTTTCCTGAGATGTTTTCTGAGGAAGGAAGACACACCTGAAATTGACAGCACCGTCTCATGGGCATGGGGTCTTAGACTAAATGAAGAGAAGAAAGGGAGACTGTGAATTAAGCAACAGCCTCTCTCTCCCTCCCTCCCTCCCTCCCTCCCTCTCCTTCTCCCTCTCTCCCTTCCTGTCTCTCCCCCTCTCTCCCCCCCTCTCTGCTTCCTGACTATGAGCAGCCTTCTCCGGCTCCTGCCACCACTCCTGCCATGATGGACTGTAGCCTCTCCAACCATGAGCTCAAATACCCATTTCCAGCCTGAAGCTGGTTTTGTCAAATGTTTCGTCCCTGCAGGGTTAAAGCCTAGGTTCTTAACTAATGACATTGTTTAGGGAGGTCCTGGAAATGTAAGGTATGGAGCCTAGATGGAGGAAGCAGCTTCAGTGGTGGCAGGGGGGATTTAGTGGGGCTATCTGATCCCTTCCCATCTCCCTGTTACATTTCCTGTCTACCATGCAAGGAGCAACAATCCTACCACTACGATGTTCTGCCTCACAGTGATCCCAGAACCACAGAGCCAAGGGACCCCTGAAATGATGAAGTCAAATAAAATGTCCATCTTTCAGGTGCCTGTTTTAAGAACAAAAAACTGGTGCCAGGAAAATGGAAGCACGGTTGTGATAAAACTGACCTTCTGGTTTCTAAACCTTAGGAGCCCATTTGAAAGAGGAATTTGCAGATGTGTTGAGTTGCACAGTAGGAAAGTTTTAGGATGTTGTAAACCTGACTTGGTGAGAGATCCCGGTGTGAGTTCAAAAGGTAAGAATCCCAGTAGACAGACAGCGTAGACTGCACCCAGAGATTTCACACGAGAGTTGGAAATTGTGCGAGAGGCCATTTGTATTACATTCTGCCAAGGAATATTCTGCCAGGTAAATCTTTTGCCTGTGCCTTTGTTTCTCTTGTTTGTTTGTTTGGTTGGTTTGGTTTGGTTTTTGCATTTCTCACAGGCCCTCACTATGTGTTTCATAGGCCCTCACTATAGTGTGTTTGGAACTCACTATACAGACCAGGCTGGCCTTCAGCTTGCAGAAGATCCTTCTGCTCTGCCGCTTGAGTGCTAGGATGATAGACAGGAGCTACCATGCCCTGCTGCTCTGAGACTTTGCAGCTGCGGTGGTTATAGTTGTCACCTCGACTGAGTCTAGAATTATCTTACATTAGTTGATGTCAGAAAACCTATCTTCATTGTGGGCAGGTACATTCCCTAGACAGGGCACACTGGGCTGAAACAGATGGAGAAAGGGAGCTGAACAGCCTTGTGTACCCGCCACTCTCTGCCTCCTGACTGTGGATGCAGTGTGATCAGCCACTTTCTTCAACCTCCTGCTGCTGGACTTCCTTGCCATGATGGACTATATCCTTGAACTGAAAGCCACAATCAGTCCTTTCTCCCTTAAGTTGCTTTCTTCGAGGCATTTTTATTATAGCAACAGACAAAAAGACCAAGATAATAATATACTAACTAATGCTGTAAAGGAAATTTTGAGACAGTGTAGCATGTAGGATATGGCGTGGTTATTTCAGGCTGCTTTTAGTCAGGTTTAAAAGTAAGAATTAGTATCAAAAGCAGAGCAGAGGGGACTGGAGAGATGGCTCAGTGGTTAAGAGCACTGGCTGCTCTTCCAGAGG
>LOJH01035244.1:0-13520 GCA_001685095.1 Ellobius talpinus | reverse complement strand
CTCCTCCTCCTCCTCCTCCTCCTTTCTCCTCCTTCTCCCTCTCCCTCTTTTTCTCCCTCTCCCTCTTTAATACTTGTAAATTCTGAGATAATAAGCATTCTGATACATAGGCTTCTTTTGGGGGTGAGAATGTATTCCTGCCTTGCTGAAAGCACATGTGAATCCCTTTAAAACTGTGATACATTTGCCATTGCTCTTGAGACCAAGGGTTATACTCATGCAAACATAGGCATTGTGGGAATACCACTGGCCCATATCCTTACTATGGTAGGCTCTTTGTTTGCTTCTTAAATCTTTGCTAATCTGATGGGATGGGGGACAAGTTGTTTTAACAGTTTAATTTGGGTAGACTTTAAAAGAGCCAAACCATAGATTCTTTACATTAACAAGTTTCACTGCAGTACTGAGGACAGGTTAAGGGCTTTGCTAGCATAGTTTCAAATGCCCCTGGTAAACTCACAGGCTTTGTAGAGTCCTAATTTGGTGTGTATTTTTTGCCTAGTTTTAATGCTACGGGAATATTTTAGACACACATAAACACACAAACATCTGCTTAGACAGGAAAAGTAGTAATTTTTACAATCATTTGTTTTAAAAGAAACCAGAAAGAAATGGAAAGACACGCCACAAGTTGACATATGCCAAGAGGAAGATAGGGGCCACCTTTAAGCTGTCGTGAAAGAGCATTACAAGTTGGAGTTGGTCAGTGTTGATCATTGGAGCCTGCTGTATGTAGGCGTGTTTCCACATGTTGCACACATTGTTTCTGCTCCTCAGCAGCCCTGCTTTAAGGATTTAGGGGGCCTGGACTCCGAGAGAACTTGAGCAAGAAATTCAAAATGAGCAGTGGGGCTCCCAGCAGCTTTCCAGCAGCTTCTGTGCTGCCCCTTATCACAGGCTCCTGTGGAGAGGCAGTGGGATGGGGCGGGTCTGACTTCTGCTCTAAATAGCCTCACTGTCTCTGAAAGCTTGAGGACCAGAAAGTCAGTTTTTAAAGTGGTGAAGGCACCAAAGTAAGTGTTGGAGTCATCCATCGTATGTAGATGACTTTCTGCTTCCCAAAGGAGTGGCTGAAAAGGGAAGAAGGGAGGTTATAGAAGGAGAGAGAAGGAGGGTGGAGGAAACAAGTGGTGTTTGGGGCTTGCATTTGTATCTGTTCAAATAGCTGCCTATCCTGGAACTAGCTCTTGTAGACCAGGCTGGCCTTGAACTCAGAGATCCGCCTGCCTCTGCTCCGGGATTAAAGGTGTGTGCCTTTAATGATGGCTCAATGATGGAAATTTTAAATTACATTTATTTGTGTGTGTGTGTGTTTGCACATGCATGCTGCAGTGCACATGTGATGGGCAGAGGACAACTCGTGAGAGTCAGTTCTCTCTTTCCACCACGGGGTGGGGGGGATGGAACTCAGGTTATCAGGCTTGGCAGTACGTGCCTTTACCTCCTGAACCATCTTGCTAGCTCTCCTGTGAAGAAATTTGTCTTTGAGTGGTAAGTACAATTGAGACTTCCTGAGTCCCCCCCCAAGTCCTTCTGGGGAACCCAAAAGAAAAGCCTGTATAGTAGTTCTTCCTGGGAGAGTTGATGGGATGGCTGTACAGGCCGAGCCCAGGTATTGATTAGCTCACTGTCAGGTATTCTAAATGGTTGTAGTCTTATAAATTCTTTGTAGGATCAGAGTCCACAAATTCATTCAGAACCAGAAATATTAACTCTTGCTCCATTCCAGCAGTCCATGCCTAAAACCAGGTCTGAAGGAGCTGCCCATTTTCAGTTCATCTTGCAAAAGTCCTAAGACCTAGCTCAGAGTTTTCTGTCCTCCCCTCCCTGTCCCTCCATCCTCCCTCCCCCTTTTTCTAGTCCTTCCTTTCTCCCTTGCTTCCCCTCTCTCTCTTCCTTAAAGACTGTATGAACTCCTGTACCCTAAGCACATTTAAACTTGTTCTTTTTCATCTTTGCTTTCAATACAAAGAATGCTTTATATCTTATAATATTCACATTTTAAGAAACATAGTTATTTCAAATTCTCTAGTAGAATCTATATTTGATTCCCAATATTTCATATTATTTTTATCACATTTGTTTTGTGTGTGCATGTGTATGTGTGTGCACACTTGTACCCTGATGTGAGTGTGGAGGTCAGAGGACAGCCTGTAGGAGTTGCTTCTCTCCTTCTACCTGGTAGGCCCCAGGGATCAGGCTTGGCAGCAGATACCTGTCCCCATAGAGCCATCTCACCAGCCTTCGGAAGTTATTTTAAATATTCTTGAATAAGTCCTTCAACCATTATTAAACTTTGTACGTTTCCTAATGTCCTTAAATTCATGCTCTGTCTTCTCCTACCCTGAATAATGTCTTGATTCAATTTACCTTAGTTGTTGAAATGGCTTTATTGATCACTCTGAGACAAGTTCTGAAACAGAAAGAGTAAATTTAAATGTAGAATTTTGTACTTTTTTTAACCATAACACTTCAGAATTTGAAGATTTCCAGATGACAATAAAATAAAATGAGACAATGTTATTCTGTGATGGGGCATGCATGGTGTGTGTGTGTCGAGGTCAGGGGACAGCCGTGTGCTATGGGATTTCTCCTTTCATACTTCTTTATGTCAGCTCTGGGGCTTGAAGCCAGGTTGTCAGGCTTTTGTGGCAAGTACCTTTACTTACCAGAGCTTTTAGTAAAGAAAGGATTAGGGTCTGGGCATATTGTTTAGTGATAGAGTGCTTACCTGGCGTGCAAGAGGCCCTGGGCTCATTCCCGAGACACCCCTCACAGCATAGACAGAATTTCTTGAGGTACAAAAATTATCACTCAGATACTGGAGACTTTCACCCCTCAATATGCACCAGTATTTCTATTGTTTTCTTTGCTTATCCCCTTGCGATCTTTGTACCCCTGGCCGGTGTATTTGAGAAAGATCTGGGAGAAAACATCACATATGAGTTACTGGAATTTCATGGGTAAAGGACCATTGAGGGGTAGGTGAAGAGCAGCTTCCATCATCACAGACATGGTCCCTGCAGGAGAGAAGTTCTTCCACCATAGTCATGGCCCAAGCAGAATGCCTTTTAAATAAGTAGTTTTGTAAGTGGGGAATCTGGAAATACACTGGCCTGTAGTTTTGAGCAAACTTGGAAATAGTTGGTTTTACCTTTGAACAGTTTGAAGAATGATGCTACAAGGATAATAAAAAAGAGGTCAAGGCTTTGTTTTCCAAAAGGAAAAGGAAGTCCAAGGCTGCAGAAAATGATGGAGAGAGGAAAAAAGAAGGTGATACGAGTTAGAGACAGGTAAATAAAACAGCTCTAGTCTCCTGCCTCATTGTATTAGTTGCTCTTTCCCCTCTGGGACCCGGTATCGATCCAGAAGCAACTTAAGGAAGACAAGGTTAACTGTGGCTCACAGTCTGAGGGGTGTTAGTCATCCTGGGAGGAAGGCCTAGTGATGGGGGCATGCGCTGTGGTAGCAGGGGCTTGTGGAAGCTGCTTGCTCACATCCCTGCGACCAGGAAGCAGAGAGAGATTGGTGACACCCAGATGGCTTTCTTCTTCACTTTTGTGAAGACTGGATCCCAGCCCCGAGTGTGGTGCCTCCCACATTCAGAGTAAGTCTTTTGCCTGAAGCTGATTCTTTCTGGAAAAAAGCTAACATATACACCCCAAGTGTGTCTCAGTAATAAGTCTGGTCATGTTTCTTAATCCAGTCAAGCTGACTATTGAAATTAACTATTGTATTAGCTATAGGGGAAGTCCATTCTGATTCTGTGCCTTGGGGTATTGGGTGGTGGGAACTTGGGTTTAGCATTGTGCTGAGTTGTTCTGTGGTTTTTATCAGTTATGCACCTGGAGACTGTAGAAGCAGAAATATGAACAATTAGACCCCTCAGTGGGCTCCAAATGGCTGCTTGCAAATGTCAGAGATCCTTCTAAATCCATGCTGCCTTTGAAATTTATGTAAGTTCTGACACAGTGAGTGCTCTGTGATTGATGTGTGTATGTGTGTGTGTGTCTGTGTGTCTGTGTATCTGTGTAATGTTGCTTTGTTAAACTAGCAACATAAAAATATTGCCCCAGAAGGCATATATACTTATCTAGGGCTTCATTTCTCTCTGGTAGTCTGTATTTCCAATATAGAGGGTGCATCTATAAGCCCAGGGAAGATAAAAATGATGCTAAATGATGTTGAATTTGGAGTCAAGAACTCTCTTGTACAATCTTGATCAGGTCTCTTCATTTCTTTCATTTGTAGTTTTTTTCATGGAGGAAAAATAGACATACCTGCCTCTGATGTGTCTTGTAAATGGGTCTATAATATTAACTAATATTCTTTAAGACTATACTATATAATGCCCTGTTATAGATATTGGAATTATAGTAGTGAGAAAAACTTTGGAGCCAGCAGTCTTGTGTATCTGCTTATCTTGGGCGTTAATGTAATAGCATATATGAATTACATGTATATTGCATAATAGCATATATGCATATTTAAGATTGGCATAGAGATGCTTATATGCTTTCAAAGGGAGGCTTCTGCATATATCATGGAGAGTGCAGAAGGAGCAAGAACAATAGATTGTAGTACACTTCTACAGGTAGAGGGAGGAACAGAAATGCTCCAAGTGGCTTAGCCTGGTTCCTTCTGTGAATTATAGATATCGTAGACATCTGAAGGTTATAAGAAGAACTAAGTCTTCATCAGTGCGAAAGTGTTATGAACTGACTCAAGATGGGGCCAAGAGAGGCTGAAGTCAGGAAGGATTTTTAACTGAATCCAGTCATGTGGTACCAAAGTAATGAGCTGAGGCATTTAAACATTTGAGTGTGTGTTTACATGGTTTGGCTCTCAGTGGTCTTTTTAGTGCCTATAGTTACTTTCGTATATAAGGTACATGGTGGGAAAGCCGGTTTAATGTTCTCTCATACACTGTATACTTCCAGGTTCTCCCAGTTCTCCCATACTCTGATTACTGGCTATGTCTAAAAGTGATGAACTCAGGATGGGAGAGGATATTGTCTTAGGCTGTGGATGGTGATAAACATTTAGATCCAAGAGGCAAGGGCGGCCATAGCTACTTTAGTGTCTTTGTATTCAAGAACCATGGTTGTTTTGAAAGTCTTAGATGAAATGCATTTCTGCACTGGCATTGAGAATCTGGGAAATGCTTCGACTATTGTGATCGTCTGCATCATCAGTTGAAGAGGGAGTATTTTGGGTCTCTTTCTCTCATTGGCTGCCTTACTAAAATAGCCAGTTCTTGTAGGCCAGCTTGTAAACTCATTTATTTTTGTTGGCTATCCCTGAGGGATCTGTCTTTTCACTTACTAAACCACAGCTCGTGGAAGACTCATAAACTCCCCTCTGGTCTTAACAGGACCCTCAGTCTTTAGTACACCAGCTCTTATGTACAAAATGAAAAGTAACTCCCATTCATGGTTACATATTTTATCTTTCTTGAAGACGATGCAAAATATCTGCTAAAACATTTTATATTTCTAGAGATTAATTCTTCCATGGAGTATAAATCTCCCCCACTTCCCTACCCACTTCTACTCTGAAATCCACAAGAATCTTTTCTCCAACTTCAGGTTAAAGTTATCTAGAACTCTTTTTATTATTTCTCAGTTCCTCTCACAGACCCCATCATATGGGAGACACTGGGTAAGCATTTAACAAAAGAATGAGCAAATCTCAGTGTTAGTAACTGTGTGGCCTTAGACATCTGCAGGCCTGTAATAGCAGTTCACCTTGTCCCATTTGAGGCGTATTATATTATTAAGTTTATAAATTAGAATCAACCTTCTAGGCAAGCAACAAGAAAACTAAGAAACTCATAGACCATCATAATTTATAAGACAGTGGTTTATGGACCTGTTAGTTATAGTATTTTAAGTAAATTCTTTTTAGAAATTGTGACTTATTTTAGGCTAAATAAAAGTTTACTGACTAAATAAATCAACTGTCATGCTAACATGAAGGTGACTGCCCATGTTGCATGGGGACATGCCTTTGAATTTGAAAACTTTGATGTCATAGTGCTCACGTGATCCCCTTGTTTGCACTAGAATGCTGTAACCCTTGAGACCGGTCGTCTCTTACCTCTAGAAAGGCCTAGTGAGGTAACCATCTCTCTAACTACCCAGGATCTCATCATGGACACTAGCAATTTTATTTCTTAGCAAGCAAACCACTTGGTTCAAATGTGCCACAAGACTATAGTTACTAATTTGAAGCAGTTGTCTCTTCCTAGAATAGCCATAAAACTGACTGTAGTGTCTTAATCCCAGACAATGAGTTTCCTTTTATGCCCTTGAAGGAGTATTCTGTCATAGGAAAGGAAGGAAAAACAACACCCCTAAGCCCTTTGCAGGACTGTGGATGAATTGCCTTACCATACAGGGCAAGTCATTCTAATTGATTCTGCTAATTGTTAAACCCAGATTGAAGTATTTAAACACCACTTGGCCTTGAATGGCTTAATGGTTGTTTAATAAGTACCATGTTATTGAATTTAAAATGCAATATGAATTCCTTACCACTGTGGAGATGTTTGTTATTCTGAGAGGTTGTGTGTGCTGGTTAATTTTCTGAACTTTATAGAAAATTTTCTTCAGCCACACACTTTTATTTTCTTTATTAAGGTGATAGTTTCTTTAATAACAAATTTTAAAATGTTGGAAATGAAACATGCTAACTTTCTATCAAGGGACTAGATTTACGTATCTCAAAATAACAGACAAGAGTCACCCCCTTTGCCTTGCTTTCTTGCTTTTGATCATGTCTACTGTGTATGGCAGTACAAACTCTGGCTATTGTGGAGGCTGTCATCCATTCATAAAAAGGTTGAAGAATTTCTGAGAAAACCTTTCATGACACATGATCATCTGTCTCTGCAGACGCTGTTTCTTCTGTAAGTTATGCTCACTTTCAATTACCTTCTCCTATAGTCACCAAACACCATGAGAGTGGTCAGAACCAAGGGACTAGCATATGCCCACTCCTCCGTCCTTTCTGAGCCTAGTTTCATGCTCTCAGCTCTTATTTCAGACAGTTTCAGGGTGTTCACATTTAGAAGAATTCAACATTCATTTTTACCTTGGGGCATCCCGCAAAATCAGTCAAACTCCAGGCCCAAGTTAAAAAGCAACTTAATTAGTTGAGAGAGAGGCACATGTGCATATGTGAGAGTGAAGTGCTCTAGAAGGTTCAGATTACCTACTTAAAAATAACAAGTAACAGAAAGCTGTATTAAGAGGCTGCCTTTATTTTTTTTCTGTTTATTTTGGTCCCATGTTTTGGTCAGTTAAGATGGAGTCAGAAGATAGGTTAGGCAGTAATTTCAGAAGCTCATTTATCATAGTTATGTATATCAGTCAAGGTTAATTTCAGTCATGCATCACAAGTTGAAAATTACACACAGACACACACAAACACACACACCACACAGTGACTTACACAACATGGAGAAGCCTATTGGTGTGTTGTCCAGGACTGACACGCCGGGTTCAGAGCTGAAAATTTACACTGTTCCTCTGTCTTTCTGCTTTGCCCGCTTCTGGCTGTTGTCACTGTCAAGGTGACCTCATGGTTCTGAATGGCTGCTGGAACCCTAAGCTATTTTGTCTGCGGCTCACATAGCAAGAAGGGCCAAAGAGTATGTTCTAGTTCCTTGCCACATCTCACTCACATCTCATTGGTCAGGACTTTGGCATTTTGGCATGGAAGCGTCAGAAGGCAGAGTTGAAGTCTGACCTGTGACTGAGGGTCCCTATGGCAAGAGATGGGTGCATTGGGCATGAGGGACTGCCTGTTACTCAGAAGGGTTTTAGAGCAGCCGTAGCTCCCTGACATCTCCCTTGTATTTAAGAGGCCTGTTTGCTTGTTTGTTTGTTTGTTGGGGGGTGGTAATTAGGACTTACGCATGCTAGGCAAGTAATCTACCATGAGCTATATCCCCAGCCAAGAAACTCGTTATTAGAGCTGAGAGGGCTAAAGAGTTATGCATCTGTAGGAACGGTGGCTACAGCACATCTCACCTTATTCCACGAAGAGTTATGCATTTGTTAGGATCGGTGGCTACAGCATACCCCACCTTATTCTAGGACAAGTTTGCATTTGTTAGGAACGGTGGCTGCAGCCCACCTCACCCTATTCTTGCTTCCACATGTAGACTTTTCACTTTCTCTCTGACTTGATGCACTTGTGGGAATAGCTGTATAATATTCGAGAGACGTTTTCCCCCTATGCTGATCCCTTGGCCAGAAAGATGTGACAGTTATAATTAAAACAGTATTTTCTATTTTCATCGTTACAGGGAATTTGGAAAGTATAGAAAAAGAAGGCAGAGTGAATATTGGCTTTAAACTCAGAGATCGTATTGATAACAACTGGTATTAGACAGATATGTAAGACAGATATGGAATGTAGGGGACATAAATGTAAACGTGGGACCAACCTGTACATCACTCACACTTGCACACTATTGCTGCACGAGACTTCATTATTTCTGGAAGGTAGAATTATTAACGTTAATGGACTTGTGCCTTACCAGTAAATCGTCATTAGTTTTTTTCACCATTTTCCTGTTGTAAGACATGCCTTTTGAGTGTGCTGTTTTTGAGAACATTTTTGTATTTACGTTGGTCAGTTTCTTATCATATTATTCTTTGAGGCTCCCTGAAGCAAAAGTGTTGCCTTTAGATTGTGAGGTGTTGGTAAATCACAACTAGGAATGTTTAGACCAGTGGTTCTCAACCTTCCCAATGCTTTCACCTTTTCATACAGTTCCTCATGTTATGATGACCACCAGCCAAACAAATAGTTATTTCCATTGCTACTTCATAACTGTAATTTTGCTACTGTTATGGATCATAATATAAATGTCTGATATGCTGGCTATCTGATGTGACTTCCAAAAGGGGGCCATGACCCACAGGTTGAGAACGACTGGTTGAGCTCATGATGAGTAAACCTGTCACTTTGTATGTCATTTCTTATTCTCTGTTAATTTAGATAATTTAAAAAATCATACTTTTTTCATTTGTATTAGTGTTTCTTTGGTTACAGTTAAATTAGCTTCAATAATAAATTTTTATGTGAATTTCCTGAGATTTTTATTCAATTAAAAAATTTTTGCAAAGATCTTGTGATCATAATAACAAAAATCTTAATGCACTTTATGTTGTTTTCTATGGAGTATTTATGGATAATCTCAAGTTTATCAGAAGTTAATCATTTTCTTAATTTTCTTTCCATTTTTCTTTTACTGTTAAATAGTCGATACCTCTGTTTTTGTAATTCAATAGTTGTGATTATTTAAAAATACCGCATGCCTTCTTTTTTGCATGTAATCCATAACATGCCCAAAGTGATGTGTGGGCCAGCTGGGTGAGCCAGAACATGGTTCCAGCGTGTTACAGCCATGAGTATAAGCACTGGTACTTCAGGATGAATGATAGCAATTCACAGGGCACTTCAAGATGTGGGGACAAGCAAATGCAAGAGCTTGAATGTCATTTGTCTTCTGGTGAACATCTGTGCAAACGTTGTCTTCGCCATGCTGTCTGTGGAGAAGGGAGTCAGAAAAGCCTGGCTCAGGTCTCTCAGCCAGTGATTGACAGAAAATAAAATAATGTCTCAGTCTGCCAACATTGCACTGAAGGGCTTTACAAGCAGCTGTATCTATCAGCGTGGAGAGGTGACAGTTTTGAAAGAGAATCTTTTCTTGCCAGAGGAAAAGCCTCAAATTTACTACATCATGGATGAGGAAGCTCATCCCAGCCTTCTGTGTCTCTCCTTTTGTTCTCCCTTCCGTCCTCACCCTTTGGTCTTCTTAGTCTCAAGTGGGAGAGAGTAATCCGAGTATCTTATGTACAGTTTAGTACTCTGATATCAAAGGAGTTCCAGGCCAAGCAGAGCCCAGAGAGCAGTGCGGAAGGCTACGTGTGCACTAAGCACTGACCTTCACCTTGCTTATTTCATCCTTTACAGCAAGCCTTCCTACCCTGGAAACCTTGCCTGCCCATTTGTCTTAGTCATTGTCTTATTGCTGTGAAGAGACACCATGATCAAGGCAGCTCTTATAAAAGAAAACATTTAATTGGGGATTTGCTCTCAGTTTCAGAGAGTTAGTCCATTATGATCATGGTAGGGGGCATGGCAGCAGGCAGGTGTGGTGTTGGAGAAGTAGCTGAGAACTGCATCCTGATCTATAAGCAGAGCAAGACTCTGAGCTTGGCATAGGCTTTTGAAAGCCCACCCCCACTGACACACTTCCTCCAACAAGGCCACACCTCCTAATTCTTCTAATCCTTTCAAATAGTGCCACTCATTGGTGACTAAGCATTCAAATATATCTATGGGACCATTCTTATTCAAACCAGTACATTGTAATCTACTTAAAACAATGCAATGTGCGTTCTTCATACTTGCTCTGTGTTCACCCTGTGTCGCAATTTACCCAGACATGTACGCAATTCTGTCACTAGGACTAAAAGTGTGCACCACCACACCTGGCTTCATTCTCTTTGACTGGAAATCTCGGTAATTAGCTCTCTAAACCTCCTTGTCATTGATTTCACAGTTTTCCAGAATCTTCTAGTTTGTGTGTGCTCCTCTCTACCACCTCTCATATCATTGTCTTCCCAAGTGTTATGATGTCACAATCAAGCAGCAAACTTTGGGGTGGGGGAGAAAAGAAATGGGTCTCACATCAGATTCAAAGCCCAGATGATAGAGTGGGTTTGATTTAATGAGGGCTGATAAGACGAAGTCCAAGAAGTCTAGCACAATTCTTGCTCTGTCACATTCACGTGTGGGAATACCACTTCCCCAAGGCTTTGTCAACCTTAGTTCAAGATGTTCTTACCAGCTTAATGGATGTAAATGAAATAAGGTCTTATTGTTACATACATACATAAATTTCTCTTCTGTGAATCAACATGTGTGTTGTGTGTTTGTGTGTGTGTGTGTGTAGGTGCATACAAAGCATGGTGTGTGCATATGGAGGGCAGAGGACAACTTGTAGGAATCTGTTCTCTCACTTTTTTGTGAGGGTCCCGGGGAATGAACTCAGATCATCAAGCTTGGCAGCAAGGGCCTTCAACCACTAAGTCATTTCACTGCCCTTCTAGATAGGATTTGTATTATCTGGGGACATTTTTATTTACACTTATTATATCTACTGACCATCCATTATTCCATTTAACAGATTTTAACTTTTACACAGATAGACATCTTTAATCCTGATTAAGAAAATCCACCCAGAAACATAGATTGTGTGTGTAGTCTTTTAGATGGTTGAGGAAGATTTGAAATTTTCAAATATATCTTCAGTCCATCTGGAATTAATTTTTGCATATGATGTAAGATTTCTATTTTCTTACAGGCTGCTGTTATGTGAGCCTAGTTTTAAAAAAATCTGTTTACCCACTGTTATGAACTATCTTTGTTGAATTTATTTTGCTTTTTATCAGTAGGAAAACACTTGAGCCACACCTGTCTTTCAGAGATTACCATGGGCTGTGTTCCAAGAACATAAAAGGTTAATGAGATCTGAAAACAATCTCTTTATTCCCTAAAGAAAAGTCGTAGAAAACCTGTCTCTCTGGTATTGACGTATTCTTCTCATCCAGTGGCCACGGGAGATCCAATATTTGTTTGTGCAAAGAAAAATTAAATTCCTTTTGAAGCAGGTCTGCCCTGGTGAGGTCTGGAAGCAGAGTCCAGATGCTTTGGCAGTAGGCTTTCCCTAGGGACGAGTTTGTTTTACATTGATTCTCTACTAAGCTGCTCTGTGTGTGTGTGTGTGAGTGTGTGTACGTATGTGTGTGTGTAAGAGGAAGGGATGTGGGAAGAATCAATTTAAGAGGAGGTTTACAAGTCGTACTCACTTTTAGATTCTATAATTAAGTGTGTAGTTCTCTTATTTTTGATACAAACAAGGGGTACACTTTGGCACACTGTTCTTAATGTGTATGCATCTACTTCCCTCAGACTCCATAGTGACCTACTTCTGTCCATTTTGAAAGACTTAAATTTCTCTTACATTTTATCTCTCCCAAAATAATTGTTAGCATTGTCTTCCTAATTCCTTTAAATCACTCTTGCAGAGGACAGAATTAAACCTTTTTAGAAGAGATGTAGAACAGTATGGGCCTCATACCTCAGGTTCAAAATTCATAGTGTCTGCATAAATAATGAAAGGGAACTCAGAGTATTCTCTGAAACTTTGTTTATTGCATGTGTCTTGTGTAAAATTTCAGCAGAGCCACAACTCTGAATTTCCTGAGGAAATCTATAAAGCTGGAATAGTGTGTGCTTAAATATTTTATTCCATTCTAGATTTGTATTCTCAGCTGTGGACAGAGATCCAAGCTTCCCATTTATCATAGGTTGCACAGGGACTAGTGTTGATGTCCCACTTGGTAGATCGAAATCCAGGTGAATGACTATCTCAGGCTTGTTAAGATCATATGATGTGTACACAGTGCACACACTTCATTCTTCACGCTGCAGTCTTCTGGCAGGTTCTGGGCAAGGAAAACATCTCAACTCCAGAACCTCTTCCTTCCTGCCAGAGCTCTAAGGATTTAGAGACCTTTAAAACTTTTCCTTGTATATATCTTCCTTGTATGTGGGTGGTCCTGGGTTACATAGGTCATGTTCATACAAACGTACATTCTAGAGTTTTTCTAAGGCCCTGATTTTTTCCACACTCAATTCTCAAAGGCATCTAGTATCTGAGATTACTTATGTATATTGGCCTAATGGAAAGAAATTGGATAGATGAAGACAATGTAGTGTTGAAATTTCACAGGTGAATCAGTGATATTTGTCTGAACTATTTCATCGAAAGCTATTTACATTTTTCAATGTGTTGTGGGAGAACATTCCAAAACAGATACTAATATATTCATTGATTCTAAAATGCATGTTTTAATTAGAATGTGCTTTATAATTAATGGTGTGGCATAGTTGAATCAGTGGTGTTTGTTCTGTCTTAGTTGTTGTAAAATGATGATTATCTTACATCACAGATGTTGACATCCCAGATGGCATGAATTATGGTCATTCTATAGATTGTCTTTCAGACTAGTCATGCAGTGTTGAGAGCAAACACATGAAACAAGGTGTGAATGCCCCAGTAGAGGGCAGGATATAATCCAAGATGAAGTCAAGGAGTAATCCCCCCAGAGGCCCTCTTAAAGGCTTAGTCCTCATCATGGTGCTGTAAGGAGATCATGGGAACCTTGAAAGGTAGGCATTAATGAAGATACTTCTGGTCACTGTGCTGTGCCATTGAGTGGAGTAGAGGGACCTCATGTCGTTTCCCTCCTTTTTGCTTCCTGGCTACAAAGACATGGTTTTATGCTGCCTGGCTATGGGCCCCAGAGTAACAGAGGAACCGACAGAGTAGACCCTCCAAAATTGTAAACAAATATAGATTTTTCTTATAGGCTCTTTTCTTCTTCTTCTTCTTCTTCTTCTTCTTCTTCTTCTTCTTCTTCTTCTTCTTCTTC
>LOJH01035242.1:410-15815 GCA_001685095.1 Ellobius talpinus | reverse complement strand
GATGGTGGGACTGATCTAATGGGAGCTCACCAAAGCCAGCTGGACTCGGACTGACGGAGCATGTGACAAAGAAACCAAATGGAAAAAAAAGAAAGCATCGTCAACAAAAGTTGCTTTCTAACTGAATGTCAACATGTAGAATGCAAATCAATCCATATCTACCACACCCTGCACAAACTCAAGTCCAAGATGATCAAAGACCTCAACATAAATCCAGATACACTGAACCTGACAGAAGAGAAAGTGGGAAATAATTTTGAGTTCATTGTCACAGGAGACAACTTCCTAAACAGAACATCAATAGCACAGGTACTAAAACTGACTATTAATGAATGGGACCTTATAAAATGGAAAAGTTTCTTTAAGGAAAAGGACACCATCAATAGGACAAAACCCACAGTCTACAGAATGGGAAAAGATTTTCACCAACCCCACATCCAACAGAGGCCTGATTTTCAAAATATATAAATCACTCAAGAAACTAGATATCAACAGACCAAATAATTCAATTAAAAAATGAAGTACAGATATAAACAGAGAGAATTCTCAACAGAACAATCTCAAATAGTCAAGAAACACTTAAGATGTTCAACATCGTTAGTCATCAGGGAAATTCAAATCAAAACGACCCTGAGATTCCATATTACTTCTGTCAGAATGGATAAGATCAAAAACACAAGCAACAGCTCATGCTGGAGAGGATGTGGAACAAGGGGAACACTCCTCCATTGCTGGTGGGAGTGCAAACATATACAGCCACTTTGGAAGTCAATGTGGCAGTTTATCCAAAACTGGGAATCAACCTACCACAAGACCCAGCTATACCATTCTTGGGCATATACCCAAGGATGTTCAATAGTACTACAAGGATACTTGCTCAACTATGTTCATAGCAGCTTTGTTTGTAATAGCCAGAGCCTGCAAACAAACTAGATTGTCCCCCAACCAAGGAATGGGTAGAGAAACGTGATACATTCACACAATGGAATATTACCCACTTATAAAAAAAAACAAGGATACCAGGAAATTTGAAAGCAAATGAATGGAACTTGAAATTATCTTGAGTGAGGTAACCCAGACCAGGAAAGACAGGTATGTCCTCACTCATAAGTGGATATTGCTGTAAAATAAAGGATAACTATTCTACAATCCACAGACCAAGAGAAACTAGGTAACAGGAGGGTTCTTTGGTGGGGAGGGGATCCAGATCTCCCTGGAAAAGGGATAAAGAAGATATCTGGTAATATCTGGGTGGGATGGGATGAAAACATGAGAAATAAGGTTGGAAGACAACAGTGGGGGGTACTGAAGGAGACTTCTGGAAGGTGGGGGCATTTCGGAATCAGGTAAAAACTTGGCACAAGGGAATCTCCCAGTAATCTACAAGAAAGACCCCAGCTTAGACTCCTAGCAATAGTAGATACGTAGCCTGAACTGGCCATCTCCTGTAACCAGATGGTGTCTAGCCCAATGATCGTCAGACAGGCATCATACAGCAACTGATGGAAAAAGAGATGCAGATCCACAGTCAAACATTAGGCAGAGTTTAGAGAACCCTGCAGAAGAGGAGGATAAAGGATTGTAGGAGCCAGAGGAGTCAAGGAAACCATAAGAAAACTCACAGAATCAACTAACCTGGTCTCATAGGGGCTTCCAGACACCGAACTGACACTGCAGCTGGGAGAAATATATATGGACAGAGAGAGAGAGAATTTTTAAAAAGAAAATAGATTTTTTTCACATAATGCATCCTGGTATGGTTTCTCTTTTTTATACTCCTCCCAGTCCCTCCTCACCTTCCCAGATCTATTCCCTTTCTGTCTCATTAGAAAACAAACTTCTAAGGTTTCTAAGGGATAATAATAAAATAAAATATAAAATAATAAAACAAGATAGGACAAAAAATAACACATTAGAGTTGGACAAGAAAAGCAAACAAAAAGAAAATTGTGCAAGAAAGGACCCATGAATCAGAGACCCACTTGTTCACACACTCAGGAATCCCATAAAATCACCATCTGTAAGCTTTATTACATACACAGAAGACCTGTTGCAGATACGTGCATGCCCTGTGCATCCTGCCTCAGTCTCTGTGAGTTCATATTATGCTGATATAGAGGGCCTTGTTGCCTTGTTTTCTTGGTGTCTTCTATTCGCACTGGCTCTTACACTCTTTCCACCTCTTTCTGCCTCATCTTCCATGGTGTTCCCTGAGCTCTGAGAAGGGGAATTTGATGGAGACATCCCATTTAAGGCTGATTCTTCCAAGGTCTCTCACTCTCTGTGTGTTGTCTGGCTGTGGGTCTCTGTATTTGTTCGCATCTGTTTCAAGAGAAAGTTTCTCTGATGATGGCTGAGCAAGGCACTAACCTATAGCAATAAATCATTAGGAGTCATTTTATTGCAATATTCTTTTAGTAGAGTAGTATTTGGTTTTGCCCTGGCCAGAGTCTACAGCAGATAGTCTTTGTCAAAGCATTAACCATTTCCCTTGACCAACTAACTGCACAACAAAACATTTAAGAAATTATATGGAAAGCTTTCCCTTATATTTGGCTGTTGCTATTTGTGGGTCCTATTATGGGTCAGCAAATGAAACCTCAGACTTTTCCTCCTTAGATTTTTCTAGATTAAGATAACCATCTGCTTTGACAACTTGGGAGATTTTTTTTTCCTTGATGGAGGCTTGGCAAAAAGGAAGCTTGTTATCATGTCGATTCATACTACAATCTCAAAATCTCCCCTGACTGGTGACAGAAAAGCAACAATGCCACATAACACTCCATTTAAATATATATGCATATAACTATACTTTATGTATCTATATATTTTAATTGCTAAGAATGTTCCCAGGGGATGACATCTGGTATGCCAATATAAAACATTTTAAATGAACACAATCTGGCTCCTTTAATTCCAAATGTAAACTGCCAAGTGAACTACCTCTGAATTTTAATTATTTCTGTTTGTTTGGGTTTTTTTCTCAAGGCCACTAGGTGGTAGATCTTTTATGGAATAATGTGGGAAATTTCTGTATCTGTATTTCAACATTCTTGGGGGTAGCATCATAAAGGGAAAATGGACTTCTAAAAGAAATAAAGACACAGTAAGAAGAATTAAAGGAAGAGTGAGTATTTGGAAAACTTCAGTGTTCTCACTGATCTGTGTCTTCTGGATCCTAGCCTAATTGACACATTGCCTATCTAATGGATGCTATACCTTCAGGTTGTGAAACCTGGAAACTCATAAAGAGTGGTTTTACAGAAGTGTGTAGCAAGACCTCTCTTACAAGTAGCATTTGACAAGCAACTTTATGCCAGAACTAAGAGAGATGATTTTTTTCTTTTTTTTCTCATTTTTCATTCCAATCCCAGTTCTCTTCCTCTCACCCCACCCACCTTCCACATACTGTCCCTCCTGCCATCTACTCCTCAGAGGGGTAAAGCCTCCCATGGGGATTCAACAAAGTCTGACATATCACTTTGAGGCAGAACAAAGGCCTGCCCCCCTATATCTAGACTGAGCAAGGTATCTCTCCAAAGAGAATGGGTTCCAAAAAGACAGTTCAAGCACTAGGAATAAATCCTGGTTCCACTGTGGCCCCACAGACCACCCCAGCCACACAATTGTCACCCACATTCAGAGGGCTTATGCAGGTTTCCCTGATATAGGATCCCCCTCTGCATGCTGTGAATACCATTGGTTAATAAAGAAACTGCTTTGGGCCTATTACAGTGCAGCATAGGGCAAGGTGGGAATTCCAAGCAGATAAAGGAGGAGATAGTAGGCAGAGTCAGAGAGGAGCCAGGTAGCTGCTGAAGGAGAAAGACACCCACCGGAGCCTGGTAGAACTTTGCTGGTTGGCCACAACCTTGTAGTGATGCACAGATTAATTAAGATGGGTTAATTTGAGATATAAGAGCTAGCCAGCAATACACCTAAGTGGTTGGTCAAGCAGTGTTTTAATTAATTTAGTTTCTGTGTGATTATTTCAGGTCTGGGCAGCTGGGAACAAATAAGCAGCCTCCGCCCACATTGGCCAGCTGTCAGTTCAGAGTCAGTGAGCTCCCATTAGCTCAGGTCCGCTGTTTCTGTGGGTTTCCCCATCATGGTCTTGACCCCTTTGCTACTATTACTGCTTCTCTCTCTTTTTAACTGGACTCTGGGAGCTCAGCCCAGTGCTAGCTGTGAATCTCTGCATCTACTTCCATCACTTTCCGGATGAAGTTTCTATGATGACAATTAAGGTGGTCATCAATCTGATTACAGGGGAAGGTCAGTTCAGGTACCCTCTCCACTATTGTTTAGGGTCTTAGCTGGGGTCTTCCTTATGGATTCCTGGAAATTTCCCGTAGTGTCAGGTTTCTCGCTAACTCCCTCAATCAAGATATCTCTTTTCTTGCTCTCCCTCACTGTCCTTTCCCCATCTCAGCCATTCTGTTCCCTCATTTTAAGTCCATTCTGACTATTAGGATTTGGGTGGGTAATACAGGTTTTAAGCCGAATAGGAAATAAAGTATGAGAGACTATGAAGACAGAAACGCTGAACTAAACATGTTAAGGTGATGCTTGGTGTTAAGAGACCAGAAGGATTCATCCATAGACCAGCAGGACAAGGTCAAGGAAAAGTTAATATGAATGAATCACATACCATATTTCAAATTTGCTCCACAGATAGCAGACAGCAACTGAAAGTTTAAAGAAGAGTATCAAGATTAGACATACATTTTCAAAGTCCTCAGTGGTGTCAAAAGATAAAATATAATGATGACAAGGAGCAGAAAAGATGGAATGATTTGCTTCATTGTTTCTTTGCTATGTTTTCTTGGCCCATCTCTTATTTCCTACCATTATATAGGGCCCTTCTCTTATACACAGCTTTTACATCCCCTTGTATTCTTTTAAACAGAGGTTGTAAGATAATTGTGAGAAATAATCAAAATGGTTGAGGAAGGATACAAGATGATTTAATGCCCATTTCTGCAGAGTGGATTAGCTCTGTGTCATTCTGGGACCAGAGGAGACAGATGGCCCTTTGTACATGGCTGAAGTGAAGAGATTTAAAATGAAGGCACAACTTACAGATGCACGGGCATGGCTATGGGAGCCAGCAAGAGACCATGGAAACAACAAGGGACCAGAAACAGCAGGAAAGAATAAAACGCAGTATGATAAGCCAGTGAAAACTAGAGCGTGGAAAAGGAGCCACCTAGGAAGAGTTCTGGCCACAAAGGAATCTCATCACTTCCAGACTGCTACAAGGATAGGAAAAAGACTGGAATAAATGTCTGGTTTCTCTTTTCTTCTGTTCCCTGTTTTACCAGTGTCTCTGGTTGGCAAAATGGTATGGGACTAGGGATTATGCAGACAACAAAAGGGGCATCTGAAGTACAAAATAGAACAGGGATGTATGGAGAGGAGATCTAGCAAGCAACTAGAGAATAATGATCACCAATTCTTTTGCTCTTGATACACTAGGAAACGGCCTCGGTGTGACAGAGTCACATTGGTAAGCATGCAATTTTCTTAGCATATTTGCTTTATTTGCCACAAAATTAGAAAACAAACCTATATGAAATATGAAATATCAAAGCCCATTGGCCCAAAAGAATTTGCTCAATAAAGGGGAAGCTATCTAAGATCAATATTCTGTGTAACATCAATACAAGAAGTAGGTGTACTGAGCAAGAATCTAACACAGAGACTTGAGAGAAACAGGAATGAAGTGATCTGAAGCTGAAGATGATGATGAACTTAAAAGTGACAGAAACAATGGTAGATTGTCCTCTGGAATGTGTTACTTTCACTTTCTTAGCTTGCATTAAATAATAATATTTAAACAGGAATATGGCAATTGATGTTTTCAGTTCCACAGTGCAAACTTCAGTGACTTGGAAACTTATCACTTAGTGGGTAGGCTGGTTACTTTTATTGCTGTGGTTGATGAGGATGATATTTGTCAAGATGACACAAGCTAGGATTGTCTAGGAAAAGAAAACTGTGAGGAAATGCCTCCATAAGATTGGCCTGCAAGCAGGTCTGCTCTTGACTAATGATTGATGTGGGAGAGTCCAGGCCATTGTGGATGGTGCTATCCCTGGGCAAGTGGTCCTGGGTTCTATCAAAAGCAGGTTGAGAAAGCTGTGAGGACCAAAGTCTATAGACAGCATGCCTGCTTCAGTTCCTGGTTCCAAGTTTCTTACCTTAAGTCTATGCTTTGATTCCTGCTCTCAGGTTCCTTTCCTTAGGACTATGCTGTGGCTTTTCTCAGTGATGGACTTGTGTGATCAAGTAAACCAAATAAACCCTTTCCTTCCAAAGTCATGGGCATGGTGTTTATAACATCAGGGAATACTCACACCTATAAGTGGCCTCACCTTCTTATTGTGAAGAACACATTTACTTTCCCAAGTAATGAATTGGTTCTGTAGCTGAAATCTAATGCAAGTTATAATGGCATTGTATTCTATAGTAATGTTCAAGAATCTAGGGAGCATAATGTTCCTGGGATATATGTCACACAAGGGTCAGAGGTCTGCTGTGCCACAAAAGCAATGAATCAAATGAATGCTGAAGTTTTTACCACTGTATTCATCAATTAGAATCTATCAGAAACTCTGACATAGAAATGTCTTGAAGACTAGATGCCCATGAAAGGTGCACTAGAGAATGGGGTGCTGTAACCAGTAACAAAATAAACAAGTGGTGTCAGGGCAGGCAGCATACAGTACCCTTGTAAATACCCTGGATGTGGAAAGGGGGAACCCGCAATGTAACTTCTATATAGAGAAGGCTTCATCATATCCTGGTTAATAATGAAAGTAAATTAATAACCTGGATTTCTCATAAATCTCAGAGACCTCAAAATTACAGAATTCAAAAGTTAATATTTGCCACAGAGGAAAGTATGAATGTGGGTAGCATGTGTGTTCAAAGGCTAGCTCATGTACGATCTCTGTCTGTATTTCAGAACTGTTGAGTCACGAGAAGCTAACTCGGCCCCTGTGAAGCAGTTGCTTGGTTCCTTAATCACTGCCAGAGAGGAAAGTAGCACCATCTGAGGTGAAGGCAAACTCCTTCAGGGAAAGGTCTCAGGAAAGTGGATCAGCCCATGGCATAGCTGGAACTGAAGTCCCAATGGTTCACAGTCAGAGTGAACTACTTTAACTTAGTCTTTGTCATACCACTGGGGTCCATTTACCTTTGAAGAGAGCAATAGGAAGACACATTCTCCAAATGCAATTGTCTCCGTGCCCATCTAACATTTTCCAAGGTCATAGGAAAGCATCAAACCAAAAAACTGAAAAGCCTGATTTTAGTTTATTTTGGTCACTGATCAACCATGGAACCTTAGACAATGCATTTCTTAGATCTTTATTGCGTATTCCCTATAAATCAGATACCATGTGAAGCTCTAGGTGAGGGACAGTAACCCGAAGTCAACATGGAACAAGCAAGTGACTAACCACCATCGTACAGCATTATCGTATCCTAAAAGTGCAGTATTGAAGAGGCAAATGCAGGTGTCATTTTGAACAAGGTTCCATGTCATTCCTCTGCAGAGGCAGGAAAGGCACCACAGAGAGAATGGTGATGGCTGGGAGGCTAAAACAAGCTGAATTTGCCCATGATTTAGGCTTCCAAATCATGCTTTCTAGAAGAATAAAGCAAGAAGTCAGTGGGGAGTTTGCTGGAAGACCCACCCAGGCCCCTTTGCTTGGTATTGCATATAGGATAATTTTCTATGACAGAAAAGAACTGGGAAGAAAGCTTTGAAATGTTTTCCATAAAAGAGAAATGGTAAGCTTAAATTTCAGGAGCAAAATTAGAAAGAAATAATAATCTATATGAGAGAAATGGGGGTTTTCTAGGACAAAAAGAATTCTTTGTTTATTTTTGATATAATACACCAAAACTAAACACAATTATCCCAATTTCTGCCTACTGTTTTTAGCATTGTGCAGCCTTTATTTAATGATACATCAAAACACATTCTCTGCCAATCTTTTGGTTGCTTAGGAACAGGGAGTCAAGAGCCTAAGCTCAGAGACTCCAAAGTCATCATTAAAAGGCTTTGTGCTTTGTTATCAGTAAAATGCTAATTCAGTAAGCCTGATTGATACCCTCCTCTTAACAAGTTCCAGGAATGAGGACTCACATCCTGCTAATTTGACCAGTTCTCCTCTATTTGGCTCAGCGTGGCTTATGTAAAATATAAATACAGGGCTGGCAGCCAGTGACTAGGGGTACTTGTTCTCTGCAGGGCTGGTTCTTCAACACGCTCCATGGTCTTCTGAACCATGACAGGGAAATGATTTACCTACTCCCTATACATACTGAGTGTGTTTTCTGCTCTGCCATCCAGGTGATTTTTTTTAACTGTGTAATTGTTCCACATCCTTTGCAGTTACTTCTATGTCTAATTGTGCTTGACTAAATGCTTGGAGAAGGAAGGGCAATGAGATACTTCCATTGTAGGCATGAGCACATGTGACAGGTACCTCTCCACCACCTTGGGAGAGTCTCAAAGAGCTCTCTAGCTGAGTCTGTTGCCCTCAGGACCCTGAGCTCCAGACTCCTCTGTTCGCTGATTTATTTGTTCAGTGACCATCTACAGTCTTCCTCATTCTGAGCCTGGACAAGTTCCTTCTTCTAGGCAGAGTCTCCTCCATTGGGATTCTGATGCCTACAGCAACAGCTTGGGCCTGTGCTGAAGATGCTCGTGGCTATTGAGTGTTCCAGAAATGGCAAGAGAGCATCCTCTCCCCCCAGCCAGTTCTTTACCTCCTCTACATTCTATGGGGGTCAGCGGCAAATGCTGAAGTTTTCTCCATTACTCTTTCAAAGCAGATCCCTTGCAGAAATTGATAAATCTAGCACCATGTTTTATATCCAGGCCATGTTCCCTGGGCTGTGTTTACTACACAACTAAAATGACAAGGATGCTAAGGCAAGCTCTCTCTCCTTGAAAACAAAGACACACTATACCAGGAACCTTTGCTTCCATTCCTCTCCCAAAGACCTTATAAAAATGTTCTTGAAAAAAAGGATAAAGGATAAAAATGCCCTTGAGCACCTAACTACCTGTAACGATTTCGGCAACCTTCTTCCTCATATCTTCCTCATATCTGTTTCCTCCCCATGTGCTCTCACATGTGACTGCTCTAACACAGCCCAGCTACACTAAGCCCTGTGGAGTTATTCACTTCATGAAAAATACGGAATAGCACACTCCCCTGCTGGATTTCCTCAAGTGGTTTTGAAGATGGGTAGCCTTCTGCTTGACTCATCTGCCATAATTACTCATTAGTACCCTCACAGGAGAATCATAGCAAGGTTCCTTCCTCATGGTGTGTAAATAATCTTATGGGATGCAGTTGGCCACTGGCAGGCAGGCTGCCTTCTGAAACTCACACTAACAGTCTCAGGCTGGGAAAATGCAAAGATGTTATATCTGCCACCAGAACATTTGGGAGTCATCTCTGAAGTCCCTGCTTCTCCAAAGGTAAAACCTGATAGCCCAAGGAGGCTGTGAGGATAATCTATTAGTCTGTCTTCTGTTGCCAGTAATACAGAATCAGAGTGGGTAAGATATAAAGAAAAAAGATTTGCTGTAGCTCTTGGTTCTGATCCACTAGTGATGGCCTTCTGTCAGGGCCAAGAAGCAGTCCAAAGCATCACATGAGGACAGACAAATTGCAAGCACGTGGCTCACTTTGTTCTCTCTCCCTCCTACGCAAGTTCTAACCAGGCCTGACCTTCTTCATCTTCCAGGATCAGACAGGATTGGGCATGTTCAGGAGCATGGCTATAGACCCTGTCCCTCTTCTTATAAACCCACCCATATTCATGAAGGACCTACCATGGTGACCTCATTCTCATCACCTCCCTAAGGCCTCACTCTAGAGCTGAATTTCTACCATCCTAATGCCTCAAATAGGGATTAAACTTTGACATGAGTTGTAGAGATGACAAACCATGTTAAAAGCATAACAAGTTTTATCTTGAGTGCTGGGTACCTGAAGAGACTATTTCTAGACCATGGCTGTCTGAAGTGATATGTCCTAGCCTTTCCAACTTCTCTGACGCAAAATGACAGGTGCCCTCTCAATCTCATCTGAGTTAAGAGCCCATAAAGTGTACTGCAGAGTGTTCCCAGAGATCACAGTTCACACAAGCTCTCTGAGCTCTACCCTAGAAGGTACTGAAGTGCAGGCAGCCTGAAATAAGTCCTTCTTTGAATGAGCTGAGGAGCCCACCCTACCCCAGAAAGAAATCGAACCTTAAATGTACATTACTGCTAAGCCATAAACCAAACAGGTTCCTAGGCCTGAACACAGAAAACTGAGAAATCTAAGAGACACTAGAGAGAATTCGGCCATTTCTACCCTAATATCATATCAGTGTTCCACATAATTTGTGGGATATATGACTCTCTCTCCCTCCCTCCCTCCCTCCCTCCCTCCCTATCTCTGTGTGTGTGTACACAGGTGTGTGTTCTTGTAGAAAATCTCAGACACAGAGGGAGCTTGTATTGTTTAAAAAAGGCATCTCTCTCTGAGTTGGAAACAATTTCAACATCAGTTTACAGGGGATGCATAATTATTAAACTTCTTATGACCTTGATAATGGGAACAATTCAACATTTTATTGTCTGGCTCCTATGCAGGGGCCCAATGAGAAAAAAAAAAGAGATGGACAGGAAAAATTCATTTATCCCCCTCTCGTGATAAGAAAGAGGTGGCAGTAAACTTCACACAATGCATATTACAACAGCAGAGACAGAATGGATCAAAGATATCCAGGAGGGAGTTCACAATGCTCCAGTTCTAGAACAACACATGGCTTTGAGGAGATAACAGTGGTAAGAAAAGACACATTTTCCTCCAACAGGGCCTCTACACAGCTCCACAATGAGCACAGACAGCAGTGGGGTTGTCCTGTTTGGTAAAGAATGCCCTATTTGAGGAGTCAAGGCCAACTAACTTCATGGAAAAGAGAAGATTCACCCTTTGAGCTGAGCAGATGTGACCTCAATGTCTCCAACGCATTAATACCTCCATGTAAATCTGATGACCTCATCTCCCTGTAGTCCGTGATTAATTCTATTTATAAAATACAGCTCATCAGATCAGAGTTAATCCTTTTCATGCTAGGCAGGTGGTGCTAGTGATGGGTCACTCTGTCAAAGGGTTTGAAACTAAATCAGACTGTGGTTCTTCATGAGGGATTAGTACACTGGGCTTTCACCTTCCAGAGAAGAGATTAAAGGACTCCGACAGACAAGAACTTATAAAGCCTTTTCCTTACATTCTGCTTCAAATTCTGAATTGCCATCAAATAAGTAAAATTACTCAGATGTCTTTTGCTTGTATTCATATTTGCTGAAACCACTTCACACACACACGCAAGCACACACACACACACACACACACACACACACACACACACCTGCTCATAGATTCTTTGCCTTTGGGGGAAAAAAACCCATCCAAAAGGTTTGTGTGGCTGTTCACTGAATGGGTCTAGATCTTTAGGCTGTGACTTCTAGGCCAGGAAGATAGCTCAATGGGTAGACTTTGGCCACCAAGCTTGAAAGACCAGAGTTCAATCCCAGTGGTGGAAGGAAAGAACTAACTCCTAGGAGCCGTCCTCTGACCCCTACACTCCACCACGGCTGTGCCAGTTCTGCCTCTTGTTAGCTATGTGATGCTAAATACATTATTTCAGTCCCCCAAGTCTTAGTTTTCTCTTCACTGAAATGGGGTTAAAAGTCCAATTCACGGGGTTATTAGAAAGATGAAATAATTTAACTCATAAATTACTTAGGAGGCCAGCCACCCCTTTACATGAGTAAAGTGACTTTCAGCTCAGGGCAGAAATGCTGCAGCCCCGACGTACGTTGTATACATTACAAGAGAAAGAAGTTAATTTCGAGTCTTTTCTGCCCTTCAGCACAGTTATGTTTGACTAGTTCCTCTAATTTTCTTTCACAGTTAGGTCTCAATCTGGTTAATATTAGGTCTCTAAAGCATTAAACTTCTGCAGCATTAATACCCTTGAACTTAATGCCTCTCATGAGTACCTTGTGAACTGAATGCTGATTTAAGAACCTTAATTTCCCAGTGTGTAAACGAGGTCATATTAACAGAAATAGCTCAGATTTCACTGGGTCACGATTCCACTCGCCTTCAACATCCCCAGCCTCTCACAGCATCCCCTTCTATCACTAAGGACTCAGGAGGCGACAGTGTGAGTCACTCTGTCCCTCTCGGCACCAGACATTTACTTCAAGGCTCCTCAGATAGACATTTACTTCAAGGCTCCTCAGATAACACCATGGTACCACACCTACACTTGAGCTTATAGCTCAGTAGGGGCTTCCCAACAAGGATTTTACCAGAACCCACATGATTTTTAAAGCTTCTGTCGTCTCATTCACAGTGTTTTATGTTTCACCATGATTTTGACATGGGTGAAGAGCATGGTCAGATCCAAGATGGAAAAGACAGGTACGATGATGGATGTACAGCTAGCTCTCTTGAAGAGACTGCTGCTTCCAGGCTGAGTCCCAGAGATAGTTTGTTCCCAGAGGTCCCTCAGTTCTCATGCTAATGACTGGTGTAGCTGACCTTACATCTGACATCAGAGCCCAAAACCTGTGAAAGAGGATCAGTGTCCCACACGCTGGGTCATAAATACAATTCAAGGTTTTCCTTAATGAAAATCATAGTGAGTTATTCAGTGGTTAAGGGTTAACTAACCAAAGAACATAGCAGAAATCCTAGTAGAAATTCTAGTCAGTGCATCTGGTTCATCAAAGTCTATCTTGCTGCATTATGAAACCATCACTCCCTCTTTTCTAGAAAGAAGAGAGCAAAGCTGGAAATTTACCGATCTTCAGGCAAACAACTTTCAACCATTTTTATATTTTTCCCTCATAAGTGCAGCACAAAAAAAAATGAATTTGGAGGCAGAAAAATGCCACGAAGGGATTTTGGATTTTTACCAGAAGCTTTTCAGATGTAACAGCCTGGAGCCTTTCTGCCACCAACAGATGGGTCACAAAACCATTACAGTATTTGGTCATTATTTTTTCTATGGTTTAGCTGGAACACATTCAGAAAAATAATACATATTTCTAGGGCAGGCTTGTATGGTAATTTTAGAGAGTAACTCAAACCTTTTAATTATTTTCACTTGTCTGTTTCCCATTACACTGAAAACTAAGCCTCTCTGTAGTTTTATTTTGGACTTCACTGGGAGATGCAGCTTGGCAAACTGCAGTGACACCGGGCTACAAATGGTTTGTAAAACACCAATGGTCCCACACGGGAGTCTGTACGTCGACTCTTCTAACTAGATTGCTCCGGCTGTGTTGGCAGTAATATGGAAACATGTATGCGGTTATCACTAAGAGGCTTTTCATACTGTGACAATCGGATCCCCCGGTGCCCAGACACTGCATTCATTTTCTCAGTCATTCATCACGTGGATGAAATGAGGGATTAATGGGATCTGGTCCTCATCCTTATCTGCCATTTAGTGAGGACACTGTGTTCAACTTTGGGGTGGGGGTAGAAAATAAGATAACTAAGAGGCTTGTCAGTCTTAAAATCTGACAGTTCCAGATCCTCCTGAGCCCTAATGTCACTCAGACACCATGTCACAATAGACAATGCTGAGGAAGGGAGGGAGAGCCTAGCAAAGCACACACTACGGTAATGCCAGATAGACGTATCTTTAAAACCATTTTGATCTTTACCTCCTTCTGTATAAACTTTTAAGCTAAATTCAAACGTTCCCATCTGAATTAAAATAAAATTCCATACCCTTTAACTCTGTAAATCCACCTTCAGGGATTAATTCTGCAAAAAGTCAGAAATATGTATAGATAGAAATATTCAAGAATATTCCTTATTGTGGTGCTCAAGTAGCAAACCATGGAAATATTCTAAATTTCATTAAATTTAGATCACTTAGCTAATTGCAATATGGAACCCATCATAGACAATATTATGAAAACCACTTAAATATAAACAGATACTCAACTATATCAAGTGAAAAACCAGGTTAAATAATAAATACACTCACTGCTAATTACAAAAGAAACACTATTAGTAATTATTCTCTCTAACCAGAATTTTAAATAATTCTTCCCTCAATTTTGTATTTCAATATTTCAACAATAAAGACAACTAAAAGGCTATAATAAATAACTTTTTTAAGAATTCAAGATGATAAAATAGTTTTCTAGTTTATAATTATATTGACTGAATTTTTTAATGCACAAGAAAATCAAAAGCAAGTTTAGAATAAAAGAAATTACCAGAAATTAGGAATAAGACAGGATCAAAAATCACAAACTAACTGCAATAAAATGGAAAGAGACTTAATGAAAACCCCTGTGTTTATTTTCATCTTCAATCACAGTATGTTTCCTCACACTGTAGCAACATGCCAACACAGAACTTCTGCATACAATTTTCCATTACAAATGTTCATTTTGGTTTATCTGCTCTTCCCAAGTCATACCACCTCTTTTGTCATTCAAATACAGTCACAACCAAGATGGATTCCTTCCTGCTTCTGTGGAATCTAACTGTCTAGTTATTACAGTCATACCATGAGATATACTTAATCCCTGTTTGGCAGTTAGAAGACCAAGCTTGAGCAAGCTGATGCTTCTTGCAGAAGCCATATCAGAGCTAGGACTCAACCTAGGTCCACTCATTTACTGTAACCAGGATTCTTTGGACTATACCAATAGTTTGCAAGTATTGTTCAACTGTTGTGATCACTTTTTAAAGTAAAATTATTTGGTCATGTTTCACCAGTTCCGATAAACATTTCACATTTTACCATGCCTGAAAATAAGACACATCCTAAAGTTGCTGTCAGCAAGGAAGTAGAAGAGATGGAGTGCTGGAAGCCTGTGCATTTTCACCCAGCCTTGCAAAGGCAGTGCCAGCACCTTACAAGAAAATGTCAGACATAGGAGCAGAGTGTTCTTTCAAGAAATGCTGCCTACCAATACCTTCATGGCACAGAGGATGACATACAAGAGAATACAGACATGGGGGAGTCTGACTCCATTGTAAAGGTTTAGGAACACTGTAAGCAATTTATATTATTCACAAGCCTAATTAAGATTATGGTAGTACTCTCAGTAAGTGCAGAAATTATGAAACCCCAGTAATAAGAAACATTATGTCATTATGTCTTGACTATGGTAGAATAAAATTGGTGTGTCTTGCATTCTGTAGACTCTTAGATCCAATATAATGTGAACTAACCCTGAATTTATTACTTTTCTGTTGCTAAGCTAAAACACAATGATCAAAAGCCATTTAAAGAGAAGAAGAAGAAGAAGAAGAAGAAGAAGAAGAAGAAGAAGAAGAAGAA
>LOJH01035241.1:0-15815 GCA_001685095.1 Ellobius talpinus | reverse complement strand
TAAAAAATGTGCAAAACTGCAAAACTCATTGTAATAGAATGTGTAAGGTCAAAAGGGTGGGGCATCTGACGGCTACTGGACTGAGTAAGTGCATCATCCTCTTTATAGAAAAAAACTGCTTACTGTTGAATCTCAAATTTCCTGTGAAGAATTACAAAATGTTTTATATTGAACGAGAAAAAGAAACTGGCAGCCAGCACAAGAAGCATCCACAGTAGGTGTTTGATTGAAAACTAATAAAAAGATGTGAGTTGTTGACTGATGTAGGTACTAACAGCATCTGACTTTTAGCATTGGCCTTGATTACAGAGGAGATGGAGCAGTCATTACAACTGAGAAAGCATACTGAATAAATCATTGTCAATTTTTCTGTTTCCAGCCCATTCTTTGTTGATAGCCTCCACATTTGTATGGTTAAGTCATTGTTGCTGTGTCTCTTATCTATGACCATGTTATTTTCATATCCCTTCATTTGTAGATTCTTAAGATGCTGTAGAAGGTTCATTCCTGTACCCCAATACAAATTTAATCGCTCTAGCTGCCTTTTCTAGCACCAATAATGCTCTTAAAAATGCACAAACAACAAGCAGTGACAGCGGCCAATTTCTTGGATGTCCAGATTAGTAACTGTAGCATGCTAAAGAAAGGTGCTTGTAAGTAGCTGGAGATGGTATATGGTCCAGAGCCCAGCTAAAAATATGCCTTTCTGAGCATTTCCTCCATTCCCTCAACCCAAGAACATGCATTAGAATGTAGCAAAACCCTGTAGAAACTTCTCCTAGCCAACTGCAGACTTCTCTGTTGCCACAAGTGCAAGGGGGTAGGACGTGAACCTGGGAATCAGAGCTCTTCAGCCACTTCAGCTGGTGACAGAAAATAAAAGGAAAAACTCCTACGTATACGCATCAGTCTGTCTCCACTTTTTATAAAACTGGAATAAAATGGGAAAGTGCCATTTTTATTTATCCTAATTGAATTTTAAATGTCCTTTTGACACAAAAAGGTATATACATGACACAGCTACACAAGCTTTTTCAACTGGACAACAAGTGTCAAACCCTGTGGATGTATAGGGTAAAACAAGATTGGTCAGGAAGAGAGAATTGTTCCTATAACTGCAATCTGACACAATGTCCTATTGCCATTTAAAAAAAAAGGTCCATTTCAGTTTATTCAAGTTTTTTTTCATGGTATTTATCCCTCTTGATAAAAAAAAAAATCAGACTTTTGTAATTTGTGAATGCTGATCTTCATCAAAAGGTTCATTCTCTGGATCAGAGTCAGTGGTGTCAGAATATCTATAATGATCAGGTTCATTGTCACTAACATCTGGTGTCACAGAAGTTGAACTGCTAGCCTCTGGATTTGATGGCTCCTCTACTGTTTTTGTAAAGTATAATTTCACCTAGAGAAAGAAAGTGTAAGATGAAAATGAACAATTAAGATGAGTTTTATATTAGCAAAGGCATTTGTTTTTACAATTCACTTGACAGTACTGTAACAAACATGCTTTTCAAATGACGTTAATGCCTAAAGAAACACAAGCTATATAATTCTAGAAAAGAAATGCAAAATGACACCTCAGGAACTTACCAAATACATTTTCAGTCCAAAATTCAATTTACAAATGCTTAAGGTTCAAAAATGTTTCTCTTTCTATCTCTGCCTGAGACAACTCTATATTAGTAATACTGCACAAACATGGGTTGCTAATAAGATGTTCAAGATCTATTAACCCTAAAATCTGCACCTAAATAGAGAATGGACGAAGCTAACAGAGACCACACAGTGGTCCAAAGAGTGGGTCAGTAGTCTTTACACACATGGCTGCAGTAAACTTATTAAGTATTTCCATTTTAAAGGAAAAAGAAATAAAGACCCAGGAGACCAGGCAACATGTTAACGGACAGTACCTGGTGAATAGCAGACAGGAGGCTGGATTTCAACCGGATCTTTACTCTATCTGTAGCTTCTCTCCCATTATCTAAGTCATTATATATAAACTTTCTTCCAACTAACATTGGCTTTAAGCTCCCCCTTCCAGGAATTTTACTAATTTTATCAGTCCTTTCTGCCATGACTTTAGAGCATGTAACCACTGCCTCTCTTCTACACTAACTTGCTGCCAACGAGCTCACTTCCCCTCTCATCCCCTCCTCTATCCTTCTTCCTAGTTTCCTACCCAGTTTCATTTAAGGAAGTTAACTGAATATTTAAAGGCAAACTCAGATTACATCTTTTCTATACTGAACACTCCACATCATCACAACAAGACTGGTTTCCTTGGGACTCGCTTTCAGTAAAACTGACTTTGTCCACTCCAATCTATCAAGCTCATTCCTGCCTAGGACTCTTGCACCTACTCTTCCTTTTCCCAAACTTTTGCGAGTCTGCCCAGTTCATTCAGACCTCTCTTTATGTATCAGGCCATCTTTGCCAGTTCTATGTTTCATTGTATTTACCTTGATTTATGTGTTCAGTAACAAAGAAAATAGCTTTCATGTACAATAACTTTTTCTTTTATATACTTTATTTTTAAGGATTGGTTCTGTAGTACTTGGTGTTGAACTCAGGGCATCACCCATGCTAGTTACGCAAGCACTGAGGTGCATTGCCAGAGAAATATCAAGACAGTAAAACTAGAAAGAAATACATTTAAAAGCAAGTGGTGAAGCAGGAGGAATGCCAGTTCAAGACCAACCTGGGTCTACACAGCAAGACCCTATCTAAAAAAACAGAAAGCAGAAAAATGGTTGGCAGAAATATAAATTTATAGAAAAGAAATTAAAACCTGGGGATTCTATAGGAAAGTTAAACTTGAGATTCAAAGGCTTTGAATATTATTTTCACTTGATACATATAATTACCTATCTCTACTTTAAGTACGAGGAGTACTATTATGTTTATAACCTATGGTTAAGTTTGTTACATGTGAATGAAACAAATACAACAGAATTAAAAACAGAGAAGGGAAAGGCTGAAGCGAGGAGGGGAGGAAGAAAAGAGGAAGAGAAGGGGCACGAACACACAGAGCAATAAAGAGAAAGGAAAGACGGGGCAACCCCGTGGGAATGTTCCAAATACAAGAGCAGTAACACATGATTAGTTTGAAATGAGCAAAGCCAAGTTCTCCAGCTACAAACTTAGGATAAAACATCCACTCCCACCCCAAAAATGACTTTAACTGACCTTAAAATTTGGAGAAAAGTATCGGTTGGCCTTGTCTTTGTTTGCTTTGTCAAGATCATTTTTTGTTAAGGTGAGTACTAGGTACTCTTTGTCATTCTCAGCACGCTCTATACTGCAAATACTGTCAATCTCCTGATCACAAAGACTTCCATTCTCCACTTTTTCTGATGTTTCCTCTGGTCCTGGTATGAAGAACGTATTTACCCAAAAGTGAAACATTTTGTCCTAAGAAAGGAAAAAAATATTTGTTTCACTTATTTAAAAATGTATCACAAATAGTCAACATAATAAACCACATAAAAGCCGGTATTCTAAGTGAAGGCAAACAACTTATGGAATGTCACATTCTTATTCACTAAATCTTCTTTCACTCAAATTTCAGATGAAAATATAATCAATCGTGTACATCTGGTAACTTACTTTTATGTTAAAACTCTAAAATATTTTCTATTCTAATACTGGATTTTAAAAATGTTTTGAATTTATGTGATGTAGAGAGAAGCAAAGTTCAGATGTCTTAGCAACAGAAGTCTAAGAAGGTTAGTACCAGCTCCCTAAGGAAATTTAGCAACTGTATTTTTGCCTAGATATACACGTGCCTGGTACCCATGGAGCCCAGAAAGGAATTCAGATCCCCTGGAAATGGAGTTACAGATGACTGTAAGCCAACTTATAAGTGCCGGGAACGAAACCTCGGTCCTTTAAAAGAATAGCCAGTGCTTCTAACTGCTGAGCTATTTCTCCAGTCCATGATAAGCCTTTTTAAAACCTTATTGATCTCAGTTATTTTAGCAAAGTTGTTAACTTAGCAATTATATTTTACTTAGAAAAAAAGGTAATATTATTTAAACTTCCAAAATGTAGCTCATTGGTGTGTACTAATTTTCTGAAATTGTTTTTATTTAAATCAAAACAGGCACATAACTAAGTCAGGAAAAATCTAAGATAAATGCAAATTTATGTAAAGTAATCTAAGATACACACATATAAATATCCAATCTTCAGTTTCATATACATAAGTGTGCAACTGAGATCTGGAGTAAAAAATAGCACATACCTAAAAGTACAAGGAAATGGTGAATTAAGCATTCATTCTAAAAGACAATATAAAGCCAAGTGTGCTGGTGCGCCCATAATCACAACACTTGGGAGGTTAAGGCAAAAGCACTGCAACCTTGGCTACTTAGTTCCAGGCCAGCCTGAGCTACAAAGTGAGAACCTATCTCCAAACAAACAAACAAACACTAACAAAAAGAAAATCAGTAGGAAAAATGCACACACACACACAATTTTACGTGAACCAGAATTTTATAAGTAGGAGGAGAAACCAGAGCCTTCTAATTACCTGATTTTTGAAATATTGGCTTACACCTATTGCAGTCTCAAAAACAAAATCAAACAAACAGTAAGTCAAAGATACCAAGATAAACTTAGCTTTTCCCCCTTTATTAAAGGTAGAAAATGAGTCTATGACAAAAATATTAATTTGGTATGTTTGTGATTTTTCTCTTTTAACTACTTAGATCCTAGAAAACAGAACTATTTCTCCTGATAAATCAAATTAACATTGAAAAGTTTTACAGTAAGTGAAATTTCCTTTAAATGCTTTTAAAAAAAATCTAAAAGATTGAGAAGATGAACCCCCTTTCTGGCAATACACTGTCCCGCGTGTTTCACAGGCATCACTTCTACTAGCTAAAGCTTCTACACTTTAGACGCATTTTAAATGTTCACAATACTCCAAACTGAGGATATTATAGCTGAGTATTGTCCTTCTCTTAAGAGTATCCCAAGCCTCGGTAATTCTGAACGTAAATGTCTAAGTATTAGTATTTTTCTTTTTTTATTTACTTCTTTGTTGTCATTTTTTTCAACTAAGTAATACTGACTAAACTCTCAGCGAATCTGGGGAAACAAATGTAAAATAGTCCAGTCTTGATAAACATAAACCCAAATGGGTAAAGCTCAGCTTGTATCATTGTATAATATCACAGAACAAACCCAAAACAAAAACACACAAAGGTACTGCTTAAACATGTCTCATCAATACCACAGATGAGACAAGGTATATTGTCTGCAAATCTAACAAGAAATCCAGAGATCAGTGGACAGCGAAGAAATACTGTACTTTTTAAAAAAAAAAAGGCCTGAGGTCACTAAGGATGGCTATTTCTACCCAACAGAAGTGAAGCACAAACCTTTTTGAGCATCTTGTTCTGTTTATGGAAGAACTCTACTTTGATGTCACCGCACACAGGCAACGGCTGAGGGAACTCAAAGTACATGAACTTGTCCTCCCGCCGTGTGGGTCCTGAATTGGAGGAGTAGATCTTCACCTTTAGCTGGCAGACCACAAACTGAGGATCTACATGGTTAAGTACACATATGATCATTTCACAATAAATGCCTTTAACACTTAGATGATCAGAAACTATTTTAATGATAAAGTAACAGAAGTAAACATAAAATCATAATTCTTCATATGCTGATCTAAAACACATTAACAGAAATAAATTGCATTAAAAACAAAACCACCCACTCCAAATAAGGATTGCTCCACTTTGAACCTTTATGTAAAGTTCTATTACAGATAAAAAATCAATTGCTACTTCTTAAATAGTAAGTCCCAAGACTAAACTTTAACAACATATTAATATCAAAGCTTTACATTAACATTAGGCAAAAGATCCACCACAAATTACCTTAAGCATAAAATAATTTAAACAACTTCCTAGGACTTTTGTAAACTGCATAAAGGCAATATAACATGAAAATTTAAATAAACTGTACAACATAAGCCTAAGCATTTATAATTTATAAATATAAAATATTCATCATACTTTTGACCTCTATTCCACATATTTAATATTGTTTTATTAATTCCTTGAGAATTTCATATATGCACTCAAAGTACTTTGATCTAATTCATTTCCCACCTCTCCCTCTAACTCTGGGTGCACAACCAAGTTTCCTCCTAAACTCCATGTTTTCTGTTTTTTGGTTGAAACCCACTGAGCCCAATTTGTGCTGCCCATACTCACATGGGGTGGTAGCCCACATTTATTTTAAAGGTATGGAAGCTCACAATCATGATAAAAAGAAAGGAAACTATCCCACATGTCCACAGGAAATGCAGCAGGCACCAAGGGAAAACTCCAGCAGGGCTCTCCTTCCCTCTAAGTACTGCTTTTATCAACAATCATTTGGTTCCAATCCAGGTCTATTTAAAATTACTGCTTAAGTTCAACTTCTCATCATCAAATCTTCACGATTTGGTTAGCAACTCACAAAAGATGATTATAGATGTGGAAAGGAAAAGATGTTTTTGTTGTTTTGTGGGGTTTTTCGCTTGTTTGGTTGGTTTATTTTGGTTTGGTTTTTTGAAACAGGTTTTCACTGTGTAGCCCTGGCTGTCCTGGAGCTTATTTGTAGATGAGACTGATCCAAACTCACAGAAATCCACCTGCCTCTGCCTCCTGAGTGTTAGGATGAAAGGTGTGTACCACTATTGCCTGGCCTTTTATTTCTAAGATGTACTCAAATTCATTTATAGATAGAAACAGGACATTAGTATGTTCAAATTAGATTTGTATGTAGACATGTGGCATATAAATATCAATACCAACAAAAGGTGCTATTTCTTTCAAGATGAGACTTTTTCTTAAATCAATGTGATGAATGACTGAGAAAAATGCAAAGTCAAACCAATCTAAGTGAAATTTCTAACTTAATAGACACACAGAGTCTACATATTTAACATATAAAAGCAATAACAGCAATCATCTCATAGAAAACAGGACCCTTAACAAAGCATATGGGGTTATTCTAACATGGATTTACAAGACATTTATCAGGAAACCCACCCAAAAGGAAGAAACATTACACCAACAAGCTGCCAATATATTTCATTTCTGTGACTAAAGGTTCAAAGTGCAAATGCAAGGAGACAGTTTACAAAGCTCTATACAATAATGAAGTGTAACATGAAGCAAATGAACAAAGCATAGTTTCAATGCTGTAGCTAAAAATTATCAGGATAAAATGCCTTATAATCTTATTAATGAGTTATTCTACTAGTTCAGCATTGGATACTACTGGTTTTAGGATTTGAAAACTGATAGTACAATCTGGAATTCAACTAAACAGCTTCTAAGGGTATACATTTCCAAGGTTTGAACAACTGTTATAAACAATCGACAAGTTAATTACAAATCCATATTACTTAGAACTTCTAAAATCAGGGTAAAAATGTTTCACTAAAAAATAATTTGCCTGACCATGCTGCTTGTTGGCAGAATGTGAACTTTGGATTAGGACTTTGGCTTAATTGGCCATACTAATAGAAGCATGGAGGAAGGACAGTGGTGCTCTGAGAGCAGTGTGGATAGAGGAAGAGGCTCAAGTAGTGGAGTACTTGCCTAGTACACTGTAGCATGGATAATACAAACCCAGAGACAGATGTCGGAGTTCAATCAGAAGATCAGAAAAGCAAAGCAGTCAAGCCACTAGAGAGCCCTTACCTTTATAAAATCTTTAGGCTGAAAGAGAGCGAGTTCCTGTCTCATCCCACTTTATATTCCTCTCTTGTGTTGGGATTAAAGGTGTGCACCAACACCCCAGGCCTCTCTGACTAACTAGTATAACTGCTGGGATTAAAGGTGTGTTCAGCCACTGCCTGGCCTGTATGGTTAACTAATGTGGCTGCTTTAAACTGACCTTCAGGCAAGCTTTATTTATTAAAACACAAATAATATACCATTATAGCACATAAGACCGTGGTCTCTACTGTGTGTGTGCATGAGTGCACCGCGTGCATTGAGGAGGAGGGCTGTTGAGCGATTTTTAACTCAGTTTGAATTTTAATTCAAACTGGTAGTTTGAATAAGGATGACACCCAGAGGCTCATATATTTCAATGCTTAGTCATAAGGGAATGGCACTACTTGAGAGGAATTAGGAGGTATGGCCTTGAAGCAGGTGTGCCCTTGTTGTAGAAAGTGTCACTGGGGAAAAGCTTTGGCTTTCAAAAGCTCAACCCAAGCCCAGTGTCTCTGCTCTTCCTGCTGCCTGCAGATCCATATGTAGAACCCTCAGCTATTTCTCCAGCACCATGTCTGCCTGAATACTGCCATGCTGATAATGGACTAAACCTCTAAAACTGTAAGCAAGTCCCAATTAAATGCTTTAAGACTTGCCATGGTCATGGTGTCTTTTCACAGAAGTAGAACACTGACTAAGGAGAGTGTCCTTAGCTGTCATGTACAATAAACAGTATAAAGTTTTTAAATAAATGAAGCATTTCCTAAAGCCACTAAGAAAAAAATCTCTGGTATAATATGAGTTTCACATTGGGATGAAGTCCTAACAATAAAACTCTAATACTATTAAAGTTCTTTTGACTTCTAACCTACACATTTGAAACATGTTTGATACATTAATTATGTTCTAAAGAAATGACAAGATCTAGAACCAGTAAACAAAGATGAGAAGTACACTTTCCTGGGGAGAGTGTATCCCAACAGAAAAGCACACTGCTCTTCCTTATTAATATTTATAACCCATACACTAAAACTTTCCTTCACTTAGAAACACCAAGACAATAATCAAGTAAGAAAAATGCTGCCAGCTCCTGGTAGCTGCAGAAGATACTTTAGTTTTCATTACTAGTTTTATCTGCTTCATGACACTGTCTCTTTTTCTTGAACCTTGCTCTTCCCCTTTCCCAGTCTTTACTCTTTCCTACATTAACAACATACTCAACCAAAAGGCTAAATTACTATCTTGTTCCTGATGTTTCTCCCAAACAAATATGATCTCTCACCTAGACTTGAATCTATGCTCATATCCACCAACGATCTAAACACTGAGCATCTTCTGCACAGCCTTGTGCTTTCCAGACCTAGTCAAGTACTGCACCCAAGACAAACCTCCAGCCCCACCGCACATCTTCCCATGAAGAACTTGTTTTCATTAGATTTAAAACAACTTTAAAGCCAAAGTGATAATAATTAAGACTCCAAATTTCAAATGTACTTTTCATCTTTCTGTGAATCACCCACCTAAGTAAGATCAAAAACTCTAACAAAATATACACAGCTAAAGAAAAACCAAACAAAGCCCATTTCATTGCTCTAAAAACATCTGGCAAGTCGCATAGCTGGTTTTACTCCCACAACCACTAGCACAACTTTCTATAGAAAATACGACTGTCCTTAAAACATGGCTATAGTCCCTAAAAATCACCATGACATCAACACTCAAGCTCCTGTAACAGTCACACCTTCGCTTCTTGTCCAGCTAGTTTCCTGCTGCTGTGCTTCAGGTCAACCTACTTCCCACTGCCTGCAATATTTCCTTCTGACTTAAGGCCAATCTGAGCTGTACATGCTTTCCAATTGGCAGACCTTTTCATGAAATTAACAGCTTCCAAAACCTTTTATGAACATAGCATTTATAATTTATAGACACCGCCATGAGTGGTACTTTAACGTAACTTCAATATACAGTATTAAATCCCAGCACATAAATAGGTAACTAGAAAATTTAAAAGAAATTAAGTAGTCAATAATTTTAAGTCTAGTGAGGTAAAAACAATATTGTGAAACCAAAAGCCAAACAAAACAGTGTTTAATCACAGGCAAACAGGCAAAGTAGAACTGACTTCAGTAAGATTCAGGAGTCTAAGTACCTAATTTTTTTTTTCTTTTTTGAAGGGTTTCCCTGCCTGTTCCTAGTCATGGAGCCTGTCCTGGAACTTGCTCTGTTACTCTGTAGACCAGGCTGGCCTTGAACTCACAGAAATCCACCTGCCTCTGCCTCCTGAGTCCTGGAATTAAAGGTGTGCACCACCACTGCCTGACTCCTAAAATTACCTCTGCATCACCCATTTGGTTCTTATACTGATACATAAACCATAGGAAGAGCATTAAGTTTTAACCTTTCTCCTTTTTCTATGAATCTGGTAATGTTCCTAGGTCAATCATGTTCAAAAGTCCACTGTGCCTTGTACACAGGATTTTCAAATTATACTGATATGATCCGTGATGTTCCTTAGAACTTTCTAACAAGCTATATTAATAAATCTGGAACCTCTGATAAAGTTGTCACACACATGGTAATCAGACCCATTAGACAAAGATAGATGACTTCTAGAAATTAATTTTCTCCATATAAATTATTTTAAAGAAAACAAATTAATTTACCTAAATAAATTAGCTTAAAACTAAAATCACTAACAAATTGTAAAGCATCCATAAAATAAGGAATTTTAATAAGTGACATCTATCTGGAATTATGACATTACGTTGTAAATACAAATAGTATAAAATATGACTGACTACTCCCAGGTGACACTTAAAGACATTCAGTGTCAAAACACTGTTACAGAACAAGAGATGGTGCAGCAGCCTGGTCTTCTGGGGCTGCATAAAATTCCTCCATTTAGTTTCCATATACATCCCACCCATACATTCTCCCTTCATTAAACAACTGCCGTGGGTCCAGGTATTGGGCTTCCTATTCCCAGAGTTACATTGCTAAGAACTCTAGTCATGAACAACAGGCAAAGAGAACAAGATCAAAATGATCGCGGTGGGTTGATACAAGGTAGGCAGAGAGCTGCTAAGGTAAAAGAGGGATCACAGGGGACAGCAATGTCATAACAGTACTTATCAAGGGAGGGTCAGAATCCAGGATCTCTTCATTTTACTGACAAGCAAACTCAGCAAGGCAGATGACATGGACAGCTCACTGGCCAAGGGCTGGAACCAAGAGCTAAACCCAGGTTTTCTGACTCACACGCCCTTACTCTTTGTAAATACTCTTTGTAAGGAGGTTGCTGCAGTGGCTTCTCTCCTGTCACGATGACTGTAAACATTTGTCTCCCTCAGATGGGCTTGGTTCCTGCCTCAAGACCAGTAAATTGGTGATCCCACTGCCACTCTCACGCTGGCCTCTAAGAGTGTCCTTCAGTTATTTGGTCAGAAGGGAGATTGTAGTTGGTGGTTATAACACACAACATTTCTCCCATAAATGTAACTCTCTTCAAGAACACTAAAACTCACTATTCTTAGCTTTCTTAGCCCAGTGAGCTGAACCACTGAACTAATTGATTTCAACATTTCAGAAATATAGTCTGAGTACGCTTTAACCAGGTATGTTTATTTCTAAATTTTTTACATACACATTTTGATATTTCCAGCACACAGAAGCACGAGAATTTGGAGCACTTACTGCAAGTCCCGCCACTGAACATCGGAATAGTTTCAAACATCATCTTGTGAAAGAGCAGCGCCACTGGCCTGTAATCCAGGTGGTTCTTTAACAGGTAGCTGTAATAGTACACATAGCGCCTCTGACTGGGGATAGTTACTCCCTGGTGGACAGGAAAAGAAAAAAGGGAAGTCAAATTTAAAAGAAAAATTTCATTAAAGTTACTGCACTAAATTGCTATGATAACTGGATTATTCCAAAGTTTCTCTGAGTGGCTACACTCAATTCTAATTCAATATTAGAATCAATGAAAGCAACAGCAAAAGAAAGGAAAATATCAGCCATTCTTTAAAATGCACTGATTAAACACCTCATTTGTTCAAAGATTAAATACTGCTTTGATCTATGAACCCAATAAACAGAGGCCACTGCATATCTAAAGTAAAGCCAACGGCCTCTGTACTATAGCTATGTATTTTATACCCAAGGTTCCTCACAAAGATGGACTCATTAGGCACATAATTCTTCACAAAGCTGCTTACCTACTTTCTTAGCAAAAGCATATCAGAATCAGCACACTAGAGAGAAATGTGCTGCCTTTACCGCCTTTATGCAGAAAAGCAGTAGAACATGAGTCCAACCTTGGAGCCCAACAAGGAACACACAGCTGAATAATAGCTGCAACAACCTGTTGGCAGAGGTACTAAAGGCTGATCTTTCTGTGCACTGTGAAGACATGTCTTTGCCAAGGCACCTTCTGATTTGGTTTAAGAAAAGAGCTGACTATCCAATAGCTAGGCAGGAATTTCAGGGCAGAGAAGGTGCTGGGAAGAAGGGCAGAGCTGTTAGGAAATGCACAGAGGAAGTATGACATGTAGAAGATGAGGTAACAAACCATGAGGCACGTGGCAGCACACAAATTAATAGAAATGGGTTGATTTAAGTTGTAAGAAGGAGCTAGTTAGTAATAAGCCTACATTATCAGCCGTGCATTTATAATTAAGATTAGGTCTCTGTGTGGTTATTTGGGAGCTGGCCAGCAGTCCAGATGAAAAACTCCACCTACACTAAAGGGCATTCCTATGCTAGCCATTCCTTGAAGAAATTAGGGAAGCATGAAATGGCTTAGAAAAAAATGATGTGAATGTTTAAAAGATGTAAGTCATATGATATTTAAAAAGGGACCCTAACCAGGTATGGTGTCCCACACCTGTAATCCTACCACAGAAGAGTCTGAGACAGGATTACTATGAAGTTCAAACTAGGACTACTTAGTAAGTTCCAGACCAGGCAGAAGTACATAAAACCCACCCCACAACACACACTCATATACAGGCTGAGATGATTCAATCAATAAGGTGCTGGCCTTGCAAGCATGAAGGATCCAGAACCCATGTATGTATGTATGTATATATAAAAATAAGTGTGTGTACATACACACACACACTTAGTTTTCTTAACGTTTATTTTATATGTGCAAGTGTTTTGCCTACACACACACACACACACACACAGACACCATGGGTATGCTTGGTGCCCACAGAAACCAGAATCATTGGAACCCATGAAACTAGAGTTACAGATGGTTAAGAAGCACCGTGTGCAAAAAAGAAAAAAAATCTGTTTTTTGAAATGTTATTTCTCTGTATTTTTTTTAAAAAATTCTGCAAAGTCACAAATATTAACTCTAAGGAGTATCCTTAAAGTTTAAAAATTTTTAAATTTAAGGTAAACTGCACATTAGAGTACTTTATTTATGCAAGTTCAGCACACAAATTGCCACTGACAATTATGGAGGTAAAAGATAGCACAGCACCAGGCAGTAGTGGTGCACACCTTTCACCCCAGCACTCGGGAGGCAAAGGCAGGCAGATCTCTGTGCACTGGAGGCCAGCCTGGTCTACAGAGTGAGTTTCAGCACAGAGCTGTTACACAGAGAAAACCTCTTTTTTGGGGGGAGGGGGTAGCATAGCAAGCAAGTTAAGGGAAGAGTAGACAGGAGACAGATAAAGACCATAACTGCTGCTGCTGTTTTAACAACATAAACTTCTAAACCATATGAATTTACTTCTAGTCAAAAGATTAAATCAAGGGGGCTAGAGAGATGGCTCAGAGGTCAAGAGCACTGATTGCTCTTCCAGAGGTCCTGAGTTCAATTCCAAGCACCCAATAGTGGCTCACAACCATCCATAACAAGATCTGGTGGCCTCTTCTGGTATGTAGGCACACATGTAGGCAGAACACTGTATACTAAATAAATAAAGTTTAAAAAAAAAAGATTAAATCAAAAAAATTTAAGTTGTAAAAAGCACGTGGTAGCATATACCTGTAATTCTAGCTTTTGGAAAGTAGAGGCATTCAGGTCAAAGTTAACTGAGGCCACATAATGAGACTCCCACCACAAAAACTTTAAATAAATTAACTAAAAGAAACTAAATGCATGTCAATAAGACCACGTTGTCAAGTTAGTAGCTGATGAGGTTCAGATGATATTTTTCTCTTGATCTCTATTTTTGCTGCACATTTGTATACAGCAATAAATGGTTCTCTACATTTTAGGTTTCCTCAAGTGATGGGTAGGATGCTGATTAACACAGGCATTTACATGCTTGGTCCTTTTGAAAAGATCCAATGGACGAGTCAACAATACACAAATCAGCTGCAATGTGTGACCACGCACACCCATTGCTGGAAGGCAGCGGTGATGCACAGAGAAGGCCTGCACCATGCCAAGGCCTTAGGCATCAATAGGAGGCTGGAGTTCCATGTACCAGCTAGGATTTCAAATACCTTGCTACACGCAAGTATAATAGGAAACAAAACTCCATTTACCCTGTTCATCTTTGATTCCCACACATCTATTCAGTTATCAAAGTCCAGATTTGGTCCTAAAAACCATTCACACTAGTTCTGGCTTTCTAGTCAGTGTTTTAATTACTAACCCAAATCATTTGCTGTTTCCCCCATTTCAATCACTTTTTTGTCTTTATTTTCTACTGGTTAATCTTAATGTGAATGTATCTTTCTTCAATGGCTCAAAAATTAAGAAAATGGTTTTACATTTCCATAAGGACTTGAATTCAACTTTAAACTGAGGTAATCAGTTTCTACTTTCAAGGCTTGTGGGAAGGATTTGGAGTTAATCTAATGAGTTACTCATCTAAGTGAGTGGATACTGAGAAACACTGATGTGCTAATTTATTACTTTCTGCACTGTATCCATGTCTTGCTTTGTGCCTCCTCAGAGTATATTCAAGATTTTAAATAGTTCTCTTTTTATTTTATTTTAATTTTCCAGCTTTTGCTTAATGTATTTGATTCCGTTTGGCACATGAGTTCATAACTGCTAAGTGTCCATGTGGAGTATTTCCTATATTAACGTAAAGAGACATCTTTTATTAGTTTTATGATATATAATATATATAATTATATGTAATGCTATTCAGATACTGAAGACCTGTCATCTGCTTTGGAAATTTACATTTTCTTAGTTTATTTTTCATTGATTAATTTTAAGCATTGGCTATTTAATGTTAATTTCTTTTTTTCTTTTGGTTTTTCAAGACAGGACTTTTCTGTGTAGCCCTCGCTGTACTGGAACTCTCTCTGTAGACCAGGTTGACCTTGTATTCTTAGAAATCAGCCTGTCTCTACCTCCTCAGTGCTGGGATTAAAGATATGTGCCACCAGGCCTGGTTGACTCTTGAAAAACAGATTTAAGAATTACAGGTCAGGCGGTGGTGGCGCAAGCCTTTTATCCCAGCACTTGGGAGGCAGAGGCAGGTGGATCTCTGTGAGTTCATGGCCAGCCTGGTCTACAAAGTGAGTTCCAGGACAGCCAGGACTGTTGAACAGAGAAACCTTGTCTCAAAAACACCAACCAAACAAACAAACAAAAAGAGTATGAATTACAGTTTTTAGATCTGTAATACTGTCATAAGACTACTATACTAGATTAGCATATCACAACACAGTATGTAATGTATGTTTATCTTCCATGCATTTAGTCTAGATTATCTTCTCTAAGATAAATTTACAACTTGGATTTTTTAAGCACTTTCTATTTGAACAAACTTTTCCAGTGAACTGGCAAACATTTTCCATGTCTAAACTTATTAATAATGTAAATGCTTCAATCTAAAAGTATTTGCTTGAAAAGGGAGATTGACATTTCTGAATGATCAAAATAAATCACAAGGCAGTAATTCAATAAGAAATGTGGTTCTTATAGCTTGGATATTATTATAACACAAAATAGTAATTATTGTAGCTACTTTCCAATATTCAAAATTGATTCCTATCATTCTCCTAACATTGCAAGGTATATATCATCTCATATTTTATTTTATTTATTTATTTTGCTTTTTGGAGACAGGGTTTCTTTGTAGCTTTGGAGCCTGTCCTGGAACTAGCTCT
>LOJH01035239.1:0-15816 GCA_001685095.1 Ellobius talpinus | reverse complement strand
CATATCAAGTTGAGGTAGGATTAAGCTCTTTCCTTTATATTAAGGTTGGGCAAGGCAATCCAGTATGGGGAATAGGTTCTCCAAAGTCAGCCAAAACACTGGGGAGAGACCCTGCTCCCACTGCTAGGAGACCCACAAGCTACACAATTGTCACACATATATAGGGTCTAGGTTGGTCCCATACAGGTTACTTATCTGTAGGTCTAGGAGCCCAGGTTGGTTGTTTCTATGGGTTTTCTTGGGAAGATCTTGACCCCCTGACTCATGCAATTCTTCCTCCCTCCCTTCAACAGGATTGAAAGACCAGTTCAGTGCTTGACTATGGGTCTCTGCCTCTGTTCTCATTAGTTACTGGAAGAAAGTTCTCTGATAACAATTCAGGAGTCACAAATCTGATAATAGATGATGGCCAATTCAGGCCAGTATTACCTGTCCAATAATACTAAGAGTCTTAGCTGGGATCATCCTTGTAGATTCATGGGAGTATCACTTGCAGAGGTTTCTACCTGACCCCAAAATGTCCCCCATTTCAAGACATCTCTTTCGGTGCTATCTACCCGGGAAGATGCTCCCATCCCCACCCATCCCAGTCTACCCAGATCTCCCATTCCCAAGGAAATCTATGCATCTAATGAGGGAAATCTTGAATATGGCTCAGGATGTCCTCTGTTTGCCTTTATAATGGCAAAGAACAGTGTTTTGTGAAGTTAATGTATTCCAAAGCTTTTTAACTATTTATCAGGATCTTATGTCTGATAAGAGTTTAGAAAGGAATGCCCTTAGGGGCCTAAAGTTGTCCAAAAGAAATTTTAATTATGCTATGGGATAAGAAACTTTCCAAACCCCCCTTTGTCATTGAAGGTTTTTAGTCAGTTGCTCAGCCTGCATGGACAGCTTCTTTTCAGGAATTCACATTGCCCCCATGAACCCAACACCCTAATATATAAATCTGGACTAATATGTAAACAACAAAAGCTTTAACATGTACTGCTGAGGTTTACAAATGAATGTATTCAATCAGTGTGGGTTTTGTCTTTTTGCAATTCTTCCTAGGATGGTCAATTTGGGATCATGAAAAAAAACCACATTTTCATCTTTTACAAAGCCCAGATAAAAAAATTCACATTTTCTCCACCCACATCAACCATTTTAATAAAGACTGAGATTTTTTTTGTGTGTGTGCTGAGACACTGTAGGCAAGCTCAAACATCATTGTATTGGAAGCTCATAGCTATTATGTGGTACGTGAAATTCCTTTTATCAGCTAGGAGAAATGAAAGGTGGCAAGACTACAGTGACTTCAGTGAAGCTACACCGTGGTAAAGAGTGAGCTGGAAGTGAAGTACTTTCCTACTGTGTATGCAGGAACCATAAGCTTGGTTTGCATAGAGAGACCTAACAAATTCACATGGAAAGTTAAAGTAGAAAGACACAGCTTACCAAGACTACAGTAATGTTATATGCAATAAATATCCTTAGGTGGAAATTTCACGTACGTATGTTTTGAGAGACATCAAGTTACATAGTTTATGACAAATATGGTTGTTTGTCAATTTAACATCTGCTTCATTTTCAAATGAATGCAGGTAACAGCATGAATGTTGGTTTTAGTTCTGTTAATGAACACGTAGCAATTTTAGAATCAATTAGCAACATGATATGTTATATAGACTCCAAACTCCCTAGTGGAGACTGGTATGAGTAGCTGCCTGAAAACAGCATATTCAACCTGTGGTTGGTGTTTCCTAGAGCCTAGGGTGACTTAGATATCAAGCCATTATTGGACAAATGCACCCTTAAGGGACATTTCTTTAGGTCAAGAATCACAGGTACTACCTACTCAGTAAACTGTGTACATAGTACCAAGAGTTACTAGTAAGTGTGATCCTATATAAGCGATATGGTGCAGCACAAACTATTGGCCTTTTCTCAGGAGCTTTTTTATTATTACTCAAACTACTCTTATTGTTATCTATACTTTCTGTTTATTAGCTTTTTGTTTCAGTGTTTGAAGTGATAATAAGTGCTGGATCAGTTGGCTAGCTTAATAGAAAAATATTTTGAAAAGAAAAACAAAATAGAAGATATTGAATACATATCAGTACTAATTTCTACCCTCTACTAGTTCAGTTGTAAGAGATGGGGAACAAAAGCTTTACCCAGTAAGCCTTTTAGCAAGAACATAATTGCTTACACATCCAAATACATCAGGCAAGTTTGTAACACACGATTAGGCAGCCAATTGTGTTGAAAATATGCTTGCTCATTCCCATTAGACCACACCCCAGGCTCAGGCACTCACTGGTCTTCAGTTCCGAAGTTCAGTTAGCACCAATCCCCATTATATATTTATAGATACATAATTATGTCACCAGCAGTAAGAGTCATAGGGATGCATGAGAGGCAGTGACGAAGGTCAGCACACGAGTTCGTTAGGCCAGGAATGCTGGTCTCCAGGCTGTTTCTAGCTTTCTATCTTCACCTCCAATCAAACACCCTGTGACGACCAGCTAAGTGCCAGGAACTATGATGAGGAAGCCATTGCTGAAAACAGATGATGCCCCAGTCATACTTCACAACCTGATACTTTCCTTCTGTACATGTCACTCAAGAAAAGGCAAGTGAGGTTCCATTGTACATGTCATCTCAGGTACATTTCCCCATTTTCCCCTCTTGGCCAATGTTAATGTGAGCTGGTGATTTGGAGATCCATTTTCTATGTCCTAAAATTCTTTTCTAAGGCTACCATTCACTTTTGAATGACCTTAAATAGATGCAGCAAATCAAAGTAAAGCAAGAAGCTGGGATTTTTTTTCCATTGTTTTTGTTTGGTTTGGTTGTTTTGGTACATAGAGTATCTCACAATAAAAGGACATTAGGTGTGCCGAAACATTGTGCCGTATGACTGTTTACCTCTTTGCCCATCTCTTGCTTTTAGCTATGTGGCTGATCAGTTAGCAAGTTACTCCTTAAGATCGTCTCTGCAGGTTTGGGCTTGACTATGCACTAGGAACTAGGTCCTCTAAGTGCTAAATGCTGTTCCCATTCCCAACAGGTTACCACATAGAGCATAGGAGATAAAGTCCCAATGCTAATTGACTGACCAAGCATAAAGAATAGCATGCCTTCCTCTTAGGCAACAAATTCCACTTTCTCCCCGCCCCCCCCCGATTGTTGATTTCCTGAAATGAGTGCTGAATTCTTATCCATCTCTCCCTAAGACAAAGCCTAATGCACACACTGTACATGGTGCTGGTTAATTCTTGGCCGCCTTAAACAAACCTAGGAGAGAGTTTCAGTTGAGGACCTGCTTCCAAGATACTGGTCTGAAGCCATTTCTGTAAGGCATTTTTGTAATTAATTGCCAATCATAGAGCCGAGCCCTCTGTGGATGGTGCCAGCTGTGTGAGAAAGGCACCTGAGCAAGCCAGGGAAGCAAGACAGCAAGCAGAGTTCTTCATGGTTTCTGTTTCTTGCCTTGCCTTTCCCCAACGATGGGAGATGGGAAATAACCTGTAAGCCAAAGAAACCCTCTCCCTCTCAAATTGCTTTTGATCAGAAAGTACAGCAAGAGGAAAGCAAACCAAGACATACATCGCACTGACCACCAGGTTCTGTGCTAGTTTTCTGTTGCTGCTGCAACACAGTACCACTGTCTCAGAGCAGAAAACAAGGATCGACTATGTGCTTTGAAGATAAATGTCTCCAGAGGCTCACCTGTTTAAACATACGGTCCGCGAAGGATGACACTGTTTGGGAAGGCTGTGCTGGGGAACCTTTAGGAGGCAGACCCTTATGGCAGGAAGTGAGCCACAGGACAGGCCTCGAGGCTTTATAGATGCCCCCACCTCCTGGTCTCGCTCTCCTTCCTGACTAGGGATGCAATAGAGCCGGGTGTCTCTTAATCTTGCTGCCACGCCTTCCCTCACCGAATGAACCGCACCCAGGCAGCTGTACTCCAAGTCGCTTTCTGTTAGGTGTTGGTCATAGCAGTGAGGAAAGTAGCTCATCTACCTATCATTCAACTTTGTTCCTGAGTCCTGATTAACTCTGATCATGGCATCATCCCGGCTGCATTATTTCTTGGAGGCCAGCACCCTGAGTGCTTCAGCTTCAGGATGCCTCTTGTTCAGAAGCACTGGGATTATATCCCTTTTCCCATCTTCAAAACAGCCTTAGGGGATTGAGTTTTTCTCCCATCCGCGCAACACAACATCTTTTGCCTGCTTCCTTGGCTTTCAAGTATCTTTGTGAAGATGCTGGACATCTGTAGATCACCCAAATTAATCTCTTTATTTTAGTTTTAGGTCACCAACAGACTTAATTTCATCTCAGTCCTTAATTCTCCTTTGCTGTGTAACAATATAGTCACTGGTTCCTGGAAATAAGAAGTGAGTATCTTCCTAGGGAAGAGGTTATTATTTTGCCTAAATGGGTTTAATTTCATTTTCACTGTTAATGATAAAAGCCAATTTCAACTACATTCTCACAAAACAAAAGCTACCTGGCCATTGTACACACCACAGTACATCACCCAGCCTCATCTATGGCTTGCCCTTTGCTCTCCCCCACTGCTTTAAATGGCCTCGCAAATAGCCATCAGATTTTAAGATTCAACGATCTTTGCTTCCACATTATCTGTGCTCTAACTTCAGTGAGCCCCTTGCCTCCCCACCTGCCTTTGTGTGGGCAGTGCGGCTCTGCTCTCAGTAACGAGCCCCTCTGCCACAGAGCAGACCTTTTGAAGAGTACCTACTTTTCATCATACCAAAGTATGAGCTCACACACATCTATCCTTGCCTTTGTTCCCTCCAGGCTTCCATACCTCATGAGTTTCCTCTTTGCTTTCACAGGGAATCAAGGTAGCAGACCTCAACGGCATTCTGTTTCAGGGTTGAGGGAGAGGCAGTGGAGAGGGGATTTAGGTTATATCCAATGGCCACCTCTTTCCTGGGTTTGCCCTCACAGCAGCTGGAGAGCTTGGAGGTGCTAAGCCCTCTGATTTGGAACTACACAGGTCTGAAGGCTGAGCCTTTTCTATGAAGAGCCTTCATCTCTGGAATTCCCTCTCCAAGGCTATTGACCCAGATGGCCTGAAGTAAATTCTATCTCACTAGTAAAGTGAATTTTAGGTTTATATGGCCAAGCTGATTTGGTTATTTATTTTTCAATGTTTATCCCAGTTGTGAAGCTCTCATGGGGAGGCAGAATCTTCAGGAATCTCAGGAGCAAACAGCCGTGCCAGCTACCGAGGAGGGTTCGGCTATCATTTTCTAAGCCTGGCTCCTGGGAAGGCTCACATGGGTACTTCTTCTGTGTTAGTTTTGTCCCACGATCTAATCTGCCCCTGCGTTTTATTGCTTAGGCTAGCTGGACAGTAAGTGATGGACGGAAGCAGATGTAAACAAGGAGCGTGTCACACCTGCATGTGGAGTTAGCTGCACTAGCCCGGATGGGGCGACTGGAGTAAGCTGAACGTGAAGGAAGTTATTAGCTCTCCAGCAGGGGCAAAGAGAAAAGCCAGTTCCGCCAAAAGGGAATGTTGAAACAAAAGAAAATAACCCCTTCCCAAATGCTCTGGGCTGAATCAGCCTTCCTGGGGTCTTATTCTGGTTCAGAGCTAGCTCTGTCCTTGAAGTGCTCTCTATTGAGTGACAGGAGCCCATGGTATCAAGTAGTGTTTAAAACACCTAGATTAAAAGCCTTGTGCATTTAAAGTCTCATCTCCAACAGGTACATAACTCAAAATGAACTTGCAAATTTCATTGAAGTTTTATCCTCTAGCCCAGGCTAGTCCCTAATGTCACAATTTCCACCTACCCGACAAAGAATCTTTTACTCTAACCAAGTTCCCATTCACAGTTGGAAGCTGGCCCATCCAGCGGGGGAAGGTGACTTTCGTAGTGTCCTCACTCTTGCAGAGGTTCAGGTTAACATCCTCCTTGGGCAATGAGGGGACTAATATTCTGTTCTTTGTTCAAAGCTCTGGAAGATCAATGTGAGTGGTGTGGTGCTCGAATTGATGCTATTCCTGTCCCGAACACATTAACTCCAGTTCTCTTCCCAGTGGAAGAGGGGGGCTGAGTGTTAGCTCAGCACAGTGCAAGTCAATACGCTTTTTAAAACCAAATTTCATCCTGAAAAGCATTACTGTTTCAATTAAAATGAATAGACAACAGAGATTCTTGAGAATTGCGCTAACTGAAAGTGAGCCATGGATTTCAAATACACTCAGAACTTCAGAATACAGCTCTACAGAAAGAGTGATTTGATCACACATGGCCAAGAACAATTTGTTCTGGAGTAGGTTCCCTTTGAGATAGTGGCCCATTCCTGATCAAGCTGTTTTGGGAAATAGCCCAACACATGCTATATATCTTTCTTTAAACTGTAACCCGTGTGTACACTTAATAACTTATCTCTCACTAACATGTCCATATTAATGACAATTAATTTCTTAGAGTTTTGACAACAGAATGAAAGGTGTCAGCTGGAGCGCATATTCAGCTTCTGGTTCCTGAACCCACCCACTGGAAAAGGAGGGCCAAGTAGCACAATATCACGAAAGAGGTCAGAAGTGGCTGTAATCAGAGTGGACTCTCAAAGTAGATCAACAGACATAAAGCTCAGCAGCCGGAAAGCTCCTTTCTTCATAAATAATTCTATGCTTTGTGACAGGAAAATTATACACCTGTTAGAGCTATCTGGGCCCCAACATTGGATCATATGGATAAGGTTCAAGTGGACAATTTTCACTACCCATAGAAACTATGTCAACATATTTCAATTCTTAACTGAGAACACAACAATAGCTATGATTGATATTAAAGACTGACCACCTAGCCCCAGTACGTCTAGAGAATGATTTCCTAATCCTTTCTCATTAATCTGCTTTTTCTGCCTCCTCCTAGGGCTCTCTCTCTCTCTCTCTCCAACGGTCCTGCCTCACCTGTAGCTCTAAAAACCACCTATCACTAAATTGCTATGTGGTAGAGAGGATACTTTATGTCAGTCTTTGGGAATATTTCTTTCCTGTTAGTAGACATGGAACTTCAAAAGGTTTTTATGCCATATATCAGACTTAAGCAAGCAGCTTGGTGGAAATACCAGCTTTGTCTTGGCAATTAGAACCATTTTCTAACACTCAGGAAAATATCTCACTTTCGAATATCTCTGCTCTTCTTTAATCCTATGTAGCCAATAGCCATGGTACCTCATATAAAGGCATTTTCTCTGTGTAAATGAAGTTAGAGAGTCATTATGAATCCAAAATCTTTGTGGAAAACATGTCCTATTAACCCTCTGACAGACAGAATTTTTCACCTTATCAGTTCTTAGCACAGCTCCATGCGATAGTCTTAAAAGAATTACAGCTTTTAACCTTTTAAATATGTCCAGGCTCTACTTTCGTTTGAATCATATTGTGGTTCAAAATTTTACTCTTTGCCATTTTATTTTATTTTTTGAGCTTCCTTTTCATTAACAAGAATTCCAGCAGCTAGGTGGTTTTTTCCTTGTGGTCTCATTACTATCTGATTCGGAACTGGATTTTTTTCTATGATTTTTGTTCACTACAGGTGTTTTCACATTCTGGAATATTTTATTGCATTCTCTTATTGTAATTAGATATTCGGTGAAAGGTTCTACATTTTCTCCTCCTAATTTTTGGACCTTGGTGACTTTGTCAAATTATCATTGAGAATGTAGTCACAAGAAGGGACTGTGGTCCTCAGCATCCCCCACCTTTAGGTTCTATTTATATCTTGTCTCTCTGTGTGTTTCTGCTGACCAAGTCACACTTGATTTAATTGCCCATCTTACATTGAAATTAGCTGCAACTCCTTCACATTCTCTACTCACCTCTCAACCCTCAAGGCTCTATTCCTGTTGTCTGATTATGCAGTGGCTCAAATGAAATGAATTAGAAATGAATCAGGTCATTTAGGTTGTATCTGTACAAATAAACACTGGGGTGGAGATTAAACAGCAGGAGCGGGTTCTGAACCACAGGTTTTAATCTGAAAACAGCCACCATCTCCTTCTTTACGGATGCTAATGTGGGAGGCAAACATCAAATGCTTTCTGATTTTAGCCATATGAGATACTGACTGTCCTGCCTCAGTTTGGTAACCTTGATGACTTCAAAAGTTCCATTGAATGATTCTCTAAGTAGTGGGGTAGACTCTTTGGTTTGGAGAGTACTCCCTAATTACTCCTCAATTTAGAATACTTAAAAATGAAGAACAGCTCTCACCCTTAATGGAAGATGCACTGAACTCAGGAGTGGACTGATTTTTAAAACTTTTTATTTGCATATGACATGACTACTCTTTAGATATTTGGGAGCTTGTCCCCTGGTAGAAATGGGACTTCAACTTAAAGAAATGTTTGTCTAGCATAACTCTGATATTAATAAAGTCTTTAGATTAGGAAGGAAGAATCATGGGAGGAATGAATCCTTCCAATTGTTTTTGGCATGCATATCCTTGTCAATTCAAATTCACAGCTTCTTTTTCAGGCTGTTATCTATACCTCTTGTACCTGAAGTCTTGGACTCTGCCTCAGGAGGACCCTTTTCACAACTAAGGAGAAGCTTCATTTTTTTGTTTTGTTTTTTTTTTTACCCCAATACCTTGAATCACACTAAAGCAATTTAGAGAAAAACAAAATTCATATACACACTAAAATGTGGAGCTAATATTGGGGAATTGGGTGAAGGAAGACGGGGAGGATAATAATGGTGGGAAAATGAGAAGAGTTATAGTCATGGAGAAAAAAATGTAAAGCACAACCTTCCTCCCTTTTTTTAATAGTTCCCCAAAGTTCTCAGAGGAGGAGTATGGGACAGTGAGAAGGACTAGACACTAAGTGAACAGACGGAACACTTACCCACAGAATATAGTGGATGGCTCACATTGCTGAGGCCCAAGCCTCCTTTCACCGCACTACTGCTGGTCTCCATGTTGAAGTTTGAGAGCCATCATTCAAGAAAATAAACATCTTGCCAACCACCAAGTATTAGTTGACTTTCCATTCCTGAAACCGTACCTGGGATAACCTACTTACAAAAATGTATTATTTTGTTCCAGAGTTCCCTTTTCAAGCACATAATTTTTTGATCCTTTTACTTTTATGCCTGAAATAAGGTAACACATGAGAGAAACACATAGTAAAGCAAAACCACTCATCTCATGGTCTGGGAGAGATAGAGAGAGAAGGGGGCAAGCCTCTAGTGTCTTAAAGTTCTTACAGTAGCCCTCTTCTCCCTATAACATCCAGCCATTAACACATGGACCTTTGGGGGCATATTCTTTTGTTCATGGAACTTGCAAGGAAATAGAAATTAGCCTGGTTCCCAATTATATCTTTATTTTCCAAAATTACATCTGTATGCTATTTTAATATATTATCTATATTATAAAACATAAGATAGAGATTATTAAAAGAATAAGAAGGAATTCCAAATTGAAAGTATAATATGAGCCTCTTTCAACTAACATTAAAATGTGTTTCTGAAGGATTAGATGTTCCACAAGAAAATACTAATCATGAACATATTCTCCTTATTTAACTGAAAATAATTATAATGTGTCAATTGAAAACTCTTGGCCAATTTCCTAAACAGAGCTAAAATAGTAAACCAACTACTCATAAGCAAACTTTTATATTAAGGTGAGAAATGCTGAAAATATCCCTTTCTGATTTCAGAAAAAGAGTCCTTAAAAAATGCTCACTTTGAATATGGTAAGCTATGCTCTGCATCTGCAACATTATAGATATAACTGCCTGTCATCTTAGTTGACATTTGATCACCACATTTTTTTCTTTTTTTATACAAGTATTATTTGGCTTTGCCCTAAGTCTCTTGGCTATCTAGCCTCAGGTTCTAGGTCACCCCAAGAGTGTCAGTGGTTATAGGTTTCATCTCATGAAGTGGGCAAATCTGTTACTGATTGGTTACTACCACAATATTGTGCTACCATTGCCTCGCATATTTGGGTGGAAGTTCTTCCTGAGCACCCGCTTAGCTCTCCAAACTCCTCAGAAATCTGCCAAGGGTTGGTTCCTCACCTGGAGATGCTCAAGAGTATGTCTATAGGGTATTTAAGACCCGGGCCCTAGACCTGCCACATGATTTCTCTTTCTGTTTCTGAGAGTCACCTGGGAAGGTTTTGTATTGTTTTTCTCTGTTTATTAAGCCTGCTCTTATTAATTCAGCTGGATCTGGTTGATTGTATCAGTGGAGAAACCCTGAACTGGATATTTTCAAAATACATATCACATATCTTGCAGGTTAGATACCATTGTAGATAAAGCATTTGGGTCTGGCTTGGTGTTTTTGTTTCTCATTTGAGAGCATGTAGAATACCTTCCTGCACCAAAGACATAGGGATGAAAGTTTAATATAGGTACAAACTCAGCACCTCCATCTTTAAAGCTGTGAATGTGTTGTCTTTCCATGGGGTTTTGCTGACAGTTTTTGGAAAGGAACCTACCATTTCACAACAGTTTGGGTTGTTTGGGGATTCCTGTGGGGCCCCTTTGATCAACAATTCAATTAGGTGTAATCCAGTCTCAGCAGTGGAAGTTTTGTTCGATGGCAAGAGATGTTCAGGTCAGGGAGACTCTTCTCCTGCATTATTTTACAATTTCATTTAAATCATCTTCATATGTGCATATTTTTTAGGAACTTTTTACTGTATTAAGATTCTACACTACTCCTTGAATGCCCCTTAATTTTAGCCGTCTCTCCCTTATTCCCTGTTTTTTTAAAATCACATGTACAGTTATAAGATTTTATCAATTTTTCTGAAATGTTTTGCGAGATTTTCTGCCATTGTTTGTTTCAAAGGGTACTTATTAGGTTTAAGAATAGTTTTGCATGTATTATTTCTAGAAAACATGGGTTGACATTTATGTCCTTCAAAATATTAAATTGCATTGATGATGCATTGAAAAGCGAGAAACCTTGACTACTCTAGATGTTTTCCCAACTCAGGTGACAATGACTCAAGGCACTCGGGTGAGAGACAATCAATAGCCATAAAAGCTACCTTGGGCTAAAGTCATTTGTCTCAAACTCAGAAAATGAATTTCATGGACAACAGAAGGGTAAATTTCAAAAAATAATTTTATTGTAAATTTATAGTAAAGCAGAAAGCAGTGGTCTTGTGTAGAAGGAGGGGGTCCCAAGGAAGGGTTGCCTATGCACATCCTGCTTTTGGAATGGGGATTTTCCTGGGTTCAGGCACTGGAATGGTGAGCTGCCCTGTCTACTTCACGTTTCAGGGTATTTCCATTTCCGGGTCTGGTCTGAGTTCAAGCAGACTTTTCTGATGCCTAATCCTGAATAGCTTCCTGGTTGCTATAGAAAAGGAGAATGAAGACAAAACAAGACATTGGGGCATAAACCAGTGTCCGGAAACATTTTTGATGTTTCTGACCTCTATTGAGGACAAAGCCCAATAGAACCAGGAGCATTTCTGCCTTCTGACCAAGACAGAATGAGCTGTTATGGATGAGAAGCAGGGTTACTTGTCTCCAGGTCCCTGGCCCTAAGCTTCCAGACTGGTTTCTTTTTCTATTCTGATCCTTGAGTCAGGTAGATGTCTTCTAAAGACTGATATTCAAAACAGGAAAGCCCTCTACCGGAAGAAGCATTCCTCAGAGACACTCTATGTGGTATGTCGGTAGTTTTTCCCATTGTCCAGTTGATGAACTTGTGTTCTATGACCTTGAAGTATCACATTTGGAAGGTCTTGTTTTCTAAAGACATCGTCTGGGTCCCTCACCAAACTGGCAGTCTTCTCTCCCTTCTAGAAAAGAGTATGAGCCAGATAGTGACAGCATGTGGCACTTCCCTAGATCAGACATGTGGGTACAAGAGACAAAACTATTAATTAGTGATCACATGAGGACAAGAAGTAGTATACAGAACAAAACAGAGATGAATATATGAAAATAATAACATTGGAAAGGGAATAATTTAGGAAAGTCATTACTGTCTTATACTGAATAAAAATAATATAGTATTATGTAACAAGAACAGGCTATGGAGAGAAAATATCAATCAAAAACGTATAGTTGATGAAAATTCAATTACAGAAACAAGTTAACAAATCAATGAAATGTTGAGAAAAATCACACAGAACTGAAGGAGAATGGATATAAGAAGGAAAAACATCCAAGGACATAGAAAGACAAAACAATAATATGTTAAATATTTTATAGGCCACTACATTTACACAAACTTGGATGAGATATCTGAATGAATATAAAAATATTTTAGTGGCCTAGAGTTGTTTTTGCTGGTGGGGATAGGAACACCTTTGGCATATGTTAAGCATGTGCATACTACTGAGCTAGACCACCAAACCCTATTTGGGGTTTTATTAAGAAGGAAACATGAGAAAGTTTTCCTTTTGCTTCAACCTGTAAATTTCTTAGGGAAGAAGCTTACATGTCTGTTCAATTTGTATATCAGCGGAAATCAGTAAGAACAACAAAAATGGAATTCTGCTGTTTATTCTGAATCTTTATCTCTGGGATCGCTGAGGACTACTCTCACTAGTTCCTAGGAAAGTCACTTCCTGTGTCATAAGAAAGAAGGATTTAGTGATGCAGGTCAAATCCTGAGGCATTTCATGGTAGATAGATTTAATCAGAAATGCCCTCACTAATGTTCCAGGTACCCATTTAGCTCTATGCATGGTCACCTAACCGTCTCCGTCTCAAACCACTATTATTCAGGAAAGATGATTTAGATATCTGTTATGAAGGATGAGGGTGGGTGTCGGTTTCACAGACTCTGTAGGGAGTGTTCTACAAAATACCAAGCCTTGTGCCATTACCTGCGCCTAGAGCAGGATGTGATGGAAGAAATTCCTAGAAGCAGAACTGAAAGACTGAAGAGTTTGCTGTCTTTCAGAGCATCTCCAGGCTGGTGGTACAAATCCCGAGACTCATCCTGGGCTGACAAGTGTGGCCACAGAGGTCAGAACAAGTCTAGGATATACCTGGAGGGTCTATATCACCCTGAAACCTCTAGGAGTTGTCTATATTCATCATAAATCACGAAGAGCTCCCCAAGTTAGACTACCTTGAGAGTCTTCCCACCCAATGTGCCCCAACTGACCAAATTTCAGACTTACCATGAAAAAGGAAAAAAGAAAAAAAAAAGAAAAAAGAATTTGTAGCTAGGTATATTGCATCTGTCAAATACTTTGTTTTCAGTGTCAGTCACCCAAGACTGTATGATTGTCCAGATCTCATAATCCCCTAACAAACAAGATGTGCAATGTACAATTTGACATTTTCTTTATGTTTGCTGGTTGATACACTCTTTTCCATTATTTTTAAGGATGTTCCATTTTATTTACTATTCATTAATCATTGTCTTATTTGTACTGGTGCTTGAGTATGTAAATTATAATATAAATTTGTAAATGCTATTACCTATCCATATAATGAATAGCCTAATTTATGATGCTTATCTTATGTTTTATTTTATCATATATTTGTGCACAATAAGCATATCTGAATCATGATTACAATTAAAATATTTAACAATTAAAATAAATAGTAGTCACAGTTCAAAATAGCTTTGGGCTTTAAATCAACGGGTCTTACCAAAACATTATTTTAACTTTGTAGTCTAATTAGTCTATAATAATAAATTTGATACCAGCAGAATATCTGTATTACTAGAACATTTCCTGACCACACAAAGATGAAAAAACACACAGGAGTAAACATGAGTTAGATTGAACTGAGGAAAAAAAGTTATTCTAAATACTTTTTAATTAAAGGAAATTTATAGTAGATTAGCTTTGCCATTACTTTCAGTAATTTTCAAAAACACAACAAAACTACATTATTACTTGGTGCTTTCTATTATCTTATCTTCATATGTATTAATTTGTTAATTACACTTTACAGAAATCAATGGAAAACAGCTTAATTTATCTAAGCAAGGCAGAATTTTTCAGCCTTCTAGGAATCACTGCCTGGTTTTGCTTAATTTCTCTGTTGCTTGAAAAGCAGTGTCTTCAAATAAAAGAATATAGCAAATATAGTCTTTATTTAACCACAAAGCATCCACATAGTTTTCATGTGTATAGCATCTGGGTGTAGAGTATGTGCATTCAACAATGTACCAGCAGTAAATATCTTCCCCATATCTGTGTTTAGAACCCCCAATGTCATTTCACACTTCATTATTAATGATGACCTATGCTTTCTTACCACAAGAGGGTATCTAGAAACCTGAAAATAACACATTTTGGAATTTACCTGCAAGAGAAAATGATTTGTGGGTTGTTTTTTGTAGATGAAAGTCTAACCTTATTCCAAAGACTGACACTTTTGGAATGAGATGAGTGAAGGGCACAACTTCACCTGCCCATGCCTCATAGAGCCCGGAATGTGGCCCTGTTTGAAATCATCTTGGCAAACACTGAGTTAGTAATGAAAAGGTCAGGGTGGTGTAAGGTAGACTAAGTCCATTGTCAGGTGTCACCACTGTACAATAATAAACAGAGCTGCATGCCAGGACTTTTCTACTAAAGCATTATCCTGAGAACAAACAGACTCATATTCATCTTTGGTCTATATTGGGCATATGATTTTTGTTTCATTTGCCTTATTTTCGATTTTCTTTTTTACTTTGTTTAGTTGTTTGTTTGTTCCTCATAAAGCACCCCTGTTTTCTTTGAGGAATCCCCATTATTCTATAAAGGTGAATTATTGGAAAGGACATTAGTAAAGACCTCCTAATTGGTCCTTGTTAGGATATGGGCTCCTCTAAGGCACCTTTGGTTTTCATTCTCATCTCTTCTCTTTATTCAGCCCCCTGAAACAAGGCATATGATCCTGCCTTCACCTGAAGGAAAGGACAGGAACATCCTTGTGCCGAAGACCCAGATATACAGAGACACAGCCGACAAATGAGCCTTGCTCAGTTCCCCGGTGCTCTGTCATTTGTTCATGGCCCTTCTTCCAGTCACAATTCCCCAGACCTATCATCTCTTTATTAAACTGAAATCAGAAATGCACAAGCTCACCAACTTCCCTGGGTCTTCATGCTCAAAGTCTCCCACCTCACACAAAATTTACCTGAAATAACTTCAAAAAATGTCTTCTTGTTTATCAGGTAGTTTTCCCCTTAGGGCGACTTTAGTCACAAACCAAAGATGGAGAACGAAAATATTTCTTCTTTCCCATAGATTCTAAATTCCCAAGCCAACTTCAGCAGAATGGTTTAAGAACGGTGCGAGGCAATTAATGTTAAAGCTGACACCTGGGCTTTTCTTTCTGCGCACTCAGAGATTTTTCTTTCTCTTTTTCTGCTTTTCCTTTTTTCTTTTTCAAGGCTAGGTCTGACATTTCACCATCTGTCAGCAACCCCAAACCCTTCAAATAAATTGCTTGCCCCAAAAGCATGATAATTGATGTCTCTTCAAAGTCTGGCTAATTGTTCTGCATGATGAAGTGCCTGTTCAAATTGGCTGTTAGTGTTCATGTAATTCATCCTGGCCAGCTTAAATGTAAAGGGTTTCTGAGATCTTACAGTACTTTTTGGAAGGCCAGAGAAACAGTTTCAGTTCCCTGATGTGGTAATGGCACAGTAAGGAAGCCACTGTTGCTACAGGTCAAACGGTGAATGCTGTAAATATACTTTTACTGTAGTAAATACTAGTGTAGACTCCTTGTAAGTTCTTGTTGAAAACCTCACTCAGGAATCCTCCAAAAACCTTTTGCTGTTGCTGCCATTCATGCCTTCTTTGCTTATCAAAACTAACAAAATGGAAGCCTCAA